>CAEGAF010139911.1:0-10658 GCA_903067075.1 Micropoecilia bifurca
CAGCTCCGCCCCTCTCTTCACCCGAGTGTCCAAGACATGCGGCCGCAGATCCGATGAAACGATGACAAAATCGATCATCGAACTGCGGCCTGGATGTCCTGGTGCCAAGTGCACGTATGGACACCCTTATGCTTGAACATGGTGTTTGTGATGGACAAACCGTGACGAGCACAGAAGTCCAACAACAGAACACCGCTCGAGTTCAGATCGGGAGTTCCGAGAACTTACAGGGACTAGTGAAACTCTAAAACACATAATTCAAGTTTATTTTTTCTTGCCAGGTAGGTTTAATCTTATAGATTGCAATCCTCACATCAGAATAAGAACCAACATAAAAATGAAGTTTATTCAGATATTTTGCAGATCCATCGTTTTTTGGTTTGTTTGTTTGTTTGTTTTTTTAACACACATAGTACTGCCCTTTAAAGAGAAATTTCACTTTTTGCCATTTGAAATCTTGAAATTTGCCTCTGTCTCCTTAAGAAGCTCCTACTCTTTCCGTTACTCCTCTTCAGAATATCATCACAAAGGTGTCTCTCAGTAGTGCTGTTTTCAGATGTTTTTAAGAGTGTTGGACTGAGAAGTAGTTCATATGACAAGCGCACCAGAATTTGCATTTCCACCAGGTGTTTGCTGATTGGTGCTACCGCTAGTCTGGAGGAGCAGAGAGGGGGGGAGGCATGAAGCAGAAGCTCAGTTAGATACTGCAGCTGTAAGAAGAGCTTTGTGAGAGCAAGCATTTAGGCACCCTAAATTCTTCCCACAGGAGATTAAAGCATTTCTCAAACATGTATGAAAGACTCAAAGCAACAATTCAGGTCTGTTTTTGAGGGGATGAATAATATTACAACAAGGTAAAAAAAACCCCTCAATTTTACATAATTACCCCCTTTAAAAACTGAACTAAGACTGTTGCATCATTTCATTGGTTATGTTATTAGTTCATATATTTTTACCGTTAACTTTTAAAAGTTTTTTAGTTTCATTATTTTATTGTTTTCTTAATTGCAGAGTTGAATTGTTTTTGTTAAGAAACTCTTGTATATTTGAGAGAAGTGTCTGTGTTTATGCTGCATCTGGATGTTTGAGGAACGCCATGCAGTACTGGACTTAATTTTCTTGTGCCTTGAATTTGTCATTTTGATCTAAGTGTCTTGTTTTATTAATAACAATATTTTTTTAGTTATTCATGACCAAAACAAGTCTCCTCTTGTGGGACAACATAGAAGAATAAACTAATGAACATAAAGAAATGAACTAACATGACAACATGTACAAAAACCAAGAAGCAAGCACCAAAGGAATGTGGCAGTTTCCCCTGTAAGCAATGTTCAGTGACAGAGACATGTTTCAGAGACACGCTGTCTCTGAAACATGTAGTACAATGTAGAGAAAGTTGTTTCACTGGTCTCCAGCAATACATCAAGTCTCTTTTTCATTGTATATATCATTGAAATGGATTTTTCTTTTAAATGTTGGATTCTTAGGAAGCATACAAATTAGTTTAAAAAAATGCATTAAGCATGTCTGGATCTGCAAATAAAGATCAGATTCTTTCTTTTAGATCATTTTTAGGCATACTAAATTTTCTCATATGCAATATAAGAACCACATTTTCATGATGAAACTCAAACCAATTTTATCTTCCTGAAACCAAACTCAAAACTAATGCACTGTTTTGGTGCCACAATCTGTTGTAACTTTAAAAATGTATTTCAGGACAAAGTACTTATGAACACACAAGGTGAGAAAGGTGTGAAAGCTTAACAACAGATTTCCTCTCTTGCTACTGTTATCTTTTGCTGTTACTGTTAGTTTTTGTTGTGGAACATTTACTTGTAGGATATTGCACAATGTCTTGGAATCCTTAACAGAGTTCATAGGCATATTATAACGGGAAATATTCACTTAGTCCAACAAAAACAAGAAGAGGATAACCTGTTTGTGTCTTGTTACCCACATAGGTTTTATCTGATTTTGGAACAGCAAAATTAAACTTGAATTGCAAGCAGCCATCAATGGGTTTCAAAGCCAATTCAGTAAATCCACCCCTCACCCCGCCTCCCAGCACACTCTCCACTCCGCGTCTGCTCAGTCAAACATTGCATTGACTCTTTGCACATCAACCAATTTGGGAAACTGCAGGAGAGTGTTACATTTCAGAATATGTTATGGTTTAGAATTATGGGCAATTGAAAACAATGTTGTTGGTTTTTTTGCTCTATTCCTTCAATGACGTACAGATTTTCAGGCCGATCAGAGTTGAACATGGGAGTGTAACACTTCTGGAAAATGACTTAAGAAAGCTTATCTGTTGCAGAATCTTTTGAAGTTTTTTTTTTGCCTATATTGTTTTGTCACTCTGACTTGAAAATATCATGTTACATCAGATGACACCAGGTGAGTGTGCTAACCTGACATTATGTAAGACCGGAGAGAAAAAAGGGAAGGTACGTTCAAATAAAATAGTTGACATGACAGCCAGCGATGACTGAGTGAAGGAGATGTGCTTAAACGCTGGGAGTTTGAATGCTGGACGATGGTGGGAGGAAAAAGAAATGAACTACGGCACAGAGAAACGAGGAGGACTAAACATAAACAGGAAAACTGGCAAATTAAACCTAAGCAAGACAGAAACAAGCTATAAGCACAACAAATTAATAATAAACATAATATAACGAAAATAACTGAGAGTGGACTGAACTAAAGTAAAACAGAAAGAAGGCTAATCTTGCAAAAATAAGAGATAATAAATGAGGAGGAGATAACAAACTGCAAGTCCAGAAGAACTCAAAACAACCCAATATCCTCACAAAAGGCGTGTCTGACTGACAGTAACATATTTCACTGATGACAGTAATTTAATGGCACGTTAGGTTTTACAGAGCACCTACAATTGATAGTTAGTCCTAATAAAACTGCTAACTCCAGTGATTTACATCTATTTTTCATTTTCCCCAGGTAATTTTCTGCAGTCATTTGCTGCTTCTAGCTGGATTTCTTCCAAAATTGCCCTTTAGTTTGCTCTATACATCCTCACAGCATGATGCTGCCACCACTCTGTTTCTCTATGGAGTTGACGTAGAGAATCCTTACTAATTCTGCGACTTTTGGAGGCAATTGTTCTACTGGAGCTTATTTACCGAGGAACTGAACCCAAATGGATTACAAACATTTGGAAATGTATTCAATATAAAACAAATTTCCCTCCCACTTCATATTTTAGCATCTTTCCACGTGTAAATTGTGCAGCAGTCTCACACAAAATAACAAATCCAATTGAATAAGTGGAATATTGTGGTTTAAACGTGACAAAATTTGAAAACATCTGCAAGGTTTTGTGGATACACATGTGTGCGCCTGGGTTCTATGCAACACACTCACTTGTAGATGTGCGTCTCTTTAGAATGAGCCGTGACCATGGCAACACCAAGCCATGAGTACCTTTTCAAAAGCCTGGCCTCTCCTCCCTCTTTTATCTCTCAGCCCATCCTGCCCATTTCGCTCCACACCAGCCAGCTGGAAGACTGGTAACAAAGCAAAACAGGAAGACTTCTGTTCCAGAACATTATCCTTATAGATTTTTAGCTGGTGTTATGGATTCATCATGTTTTATTTTCCAAATACTTGGAAAACTTAAGATTCTGCCACATTTTTGAATTTTTAATCTCTTGAAGTGCATCAGATGAATCAGAAAAATGATGAAGAAAATGAAAAGAAAGTGAAGAACTTAAAGGAAACCCATAGAGATGCTGGGACAGGAAGTAAACATGCCATAGATTGGTTGGAGGATTTCTCACAGTGTCCAGCTTGTAACAAGGAATATGATGTTGCTTTGATCTTACCTTGTTCTCATACGATCTGTGGTCGCTGTGTGGGAGCTGAAGAGGAAACGGGGTCGCATCCTTTGTGTCGGTCAGTCTGCTCAGTGCCATGCCCCGGCTGCAGACAACCCGTAGAGCTGCCATGTTGGACCTGGTCATCTGCCGCCTCCTGTCTCCCTCAGCATCCCACTCTGAGGTCTGATTATGCAAACTCAGATTCAGGCTTCAAAGACGGATCAGCAAGGTCTCACCATGAACAGGTAAACCATTTGACCCGATCAAGATACCTGCCACAATTAAAGAGCTATTGGCTGTACAGTAACCGTGTGGTATTGGAGAAAACCACATTTATGTACACATTTTTGCCTAAAAGTACTGCTACCCCAGAAAACTTTCAACTTAAAATTATTTTCGTTTAACACAAAAGTTGATTTCTGATTAAAAACGTGATCCTTTTCTAAAGAAAATCAATGGAAAAATAGCTGATTACAGCCTCCAAAACCTTCATATAATCACTGAGCAGGATTTTGCATGTTTTCATGGCTATTTAAATTATTTCTCTTCAGTGCCGAGAACACAGTCTGTGAGGCTGGAAGTCCAACTTGTCAAATTTTACAATAGTAATAAAAAAGTTTTGAATACTCTCCTACTCAATAATGTGCAATTTGCATTAAGTAACAAAAATTGACAATAAACAGATCAAAGCTAAGTAATTACGCAGATTGAAACATGGCTAAGCAGCTTTATGAGCTGATAATAGGGTTTTATTTAAAATTAGACAGAGTAGGACTATATTTACAAAGCAGTTATGATAAAAATGTTCAATTTTTTAAAAAAGAAAAGATAGATTTAAAACTAACCCACAGTAACCAAAACACAAGACAGAATTCACTTTGTCACAGTTATAAAAAAAAAAAATGATAAGTTGTGAGCATTACCTCAGTAGACCTTTGCTGCTTCCACCGGATTTCAATGAAAAACAAGCAGTCATGTAACATTTATCAGAAAACGATCATCCAGCAAACTTCCCTCAGGCGATCTTGGCAGGAACAGTGTGGGAAAAATTCTTCCGGAGTGACGGCAAACACTCAGTGAGTCAGACAGAAGATCATTTCTGAGATTTATTGTTGTCAATGGTGCTTCTTTTAAACACTGACTAACTTATTCTCAAGAAAAAACCGTCCTATATTCTGTTAGACGATGGGCTGTTTGAGGATATTTAAGTTTAACTGAAGCTTTTCAATACTGGATTCATGTATGGGTAGTAAATGATGGCATTGAGGATTCTGCTGAAGTTGGTCTACATTTTAATAACTTCAGAAACTGGAGTGTTTTAATATCATATCCTGACATGAATAATAATTCAAAAAGAATTTTCCTCATCATCAAGAAGCAGAGTGCACCCTGGACCGGCTGTCAGTCCATCACAGAACAACACACACACACACACACACACACACACACACACACACACACACACACACACACACACACACACACACACACACACACGCACGTACAGATACCTACTTGTAAGTTCAATTTAGAGAGACCAATTAAAAGATGCACAAAGTAACTTTTAGACATTTTTTAAATTAAAATATAGTTATTTTACTAATTTGGTGACGACTGTCACCATTAATGCTAACTGTAGTGTAGTGTAAAGCCTTCACATAACTGAAATGTGCTATGCAAATAAATTTGACTTGACTTGATAATTGTTCTCTCATCTCCAATTAATTTTGCTTTTCTGCCTCAATATTTACAATACCAGGGTTTTATTTAATTCAGCTGATACAATTAATTTATCTGATGTCAGTCTTGTGCCAACAATGAATTTATTTTCATGCCCTGTATATTTAAAATGCATTGTCATTGTTTTTCATAGGAGGACAGTGATTGCAAATCGACACTAAGCAGTAAAAGGTGTAAGTACAGAACGCTTCTTCTGAGGAGTAGTTTATAGTTTTGTGAAGAAGTAAAGCAGTTTTGAGTTTCTGCTAAAGGCTGTCTTTAGTTTCAACAGAACAAAAAGACAAAAAAAGACAGAATGCATACAAAAAATTTTTTGTCTCATAGCCTGTTAAAATGATGAAGAAAGCCAACTCTCAGTTGTTGTTGTTTGGGGGACTTTTCTGCATTGTTCCCAGAAACACGTCTACCTCTGGGCTCTTCTAAGATGTTTATACAATATTTTGCTGATGTTTATGCGGAGGAATGCTCAGATAAACTTGCAACAATCATTTTAGTCATTGTGGCCATAGTGGCTAGATGTTTCCAAGAAAACTACAGTTTACCAGAACCACTGTAGAGGCTGGCCAGTCCTCCTACAGATGGAAGGATTTGACTGTCTGAGTGAGACATCTAACAAACGGTTGTGATTTCAACTTCCTGTTGATCTGCTGTCTTTTGGGATCAGTTAATCTGCTCACCAAATATCTTCTGTTTGATTCAGGCTCCAATACGTGCAGTTCCTTTGTATTGCCAGTGGATGGTGATGTCGACCTGCTGGAAGAGGAGATTGAACGGAGTGTCTATGGTCAGAAATCAAGCTGGATTTCCCGGCCTACAAAACAGCTATGACAGATGATATGTGCATAAGTATTTAAGCTCTGATGTGAATCATGTCAGGGCTGCGCTTCTCCCTGGACCCTTCGTCTGCCCCACCGCCCCTCCGTCTCTCCAACACCCTCCTCACAGTGACCTACGGTGAGAGCAGTCCTTCTGACCCGCATCCTCCAATCAGAAAACCTGCGTTGACCCCTGACTCCACGTTGCTTCTTCCTCATGTGAGCGCTGACATCGTCATTGCTCGGGGGCAGTACTACTGGGAGGTGGATGTCTGCAACAGCTCTGTCTACAGGGTTGGTAAGAGCTCTATTGATTGTGGTTGAACTGGGTTGATGTCAGTTGATTCATTCCTTCCAGAAGCCCTCACCCTTATTCAGCAAGACTGCGCTTGTTTATACCTACACCCACAATGAAGTGCACAAAGACAGTGAACACACACACAGAGGCCCATTCTGATTCATCTTCATTCATCGTGGGAATAAAGGTGCTGGAAGCATTGGCCAATTAGTGATCATTTTTTAAGCGTTGACAGCAATACTCGCTGCAGTAATCCAGGAAAACTCCCAGCATCCTTCGCTTCTTCATGTAACCCCAGACTGACTCCAGGATGTTGACATCAGGGCTCTGTACCATCTGTTGCACGCCTTTTTGTTTTTCTTTATCCTTGCATGTTTGGGTTTATTGTCATGCAACAGAGGGAATTTTGGACAAATCAGATGCCTCCCCGTTAGTGTTACGCAACAATCACAAATCTAAACACAGAATGTGGACAAAAATGTTGATAAGCTAAGAGGCTTTCTTCTGTGAATGATTCGCCGAAGTACAACTGCTGCACTTCAGATAGTCTCTAGGATTCAAAGTGTTATATTTTACACTGCATATTCCCAACCGTAGTAACTGCAGAGAACCATCTCTAAGATCGTAAAGGCATGGAGTTTGATCAGTAGGATGAGATTCTATCCTAATTATTTTCCTCATCCTTTCTGTGTTGTTTATGTTCCTGCAATGACTGAGAAAGTCACAAAGACGATCAGTATTGGTTTGTAAAGATTTCTACTCTGCTACAGGATGATTATAGTGAAATGGTCAGCAATAAAGAAGAGAGAAACAGTGGTCAGCCTTCTGATGGAGATGTAGTTTGTGAAACAATGGATCTACATAATATTAGATTGTGACGTGAGTTTTACTTTTTCTTTGGATTAAAAATAACAGTAAAGTTCATGCATGGCTATTCTTTTGACCTAAATCCAAAAGGTTTCACATTTACAATTATAATTTGTAATGTGTATATATTTATTTGTGTAACGGAATACTCAGCCGATCTGAGTTTTTGTCATCATGTTTGGACCAGCAATGAATTTCATCACACAACATGAAATATCTGGGTTTATTTGAGTCCCTCTGAACCAGAACCTGGAGGTTCTCCATTGCTGAGTCCTGCTGCAAACATCAGCTGAGAGTTGACCACAGCTGCTGCGCACTCACGCTCCCCCCCACTCCTCCTCCTCCCCAACCACCACAGTGAGGAACACACCGTATAATGGAAAAGCTCACTACCTGGGGTAAAACCGAACCGCACATTAACCAGTCGGTGCGCGACTTGCCAGTGGAAAAGCACCTCAAATTATCCTTATTACAGATCATTAGCAAATTGGTCGGCTTCCTTAAAAGCAGGTGCTCTGGAGCATAAGGATGTGTGTTAACAAAGCTATGTGTAAAGACGCCAGCAATGAACTTAGAGAACCAAACCCATTAAACTTTGATGAGTTCTGAGGTCCTTTTTAAGTTATTCGACACTAATCACCCAGAGAAATTATCTTGAGTCAGAAGGGTCTATTGTCTGTCCAATATCCGAAGCTTTGCCTATCCTGTGTCATGAGACGTCACCAGCAGTAACTGAGAAAACAAGACCACAAAAAGTCAATCGGAAGTTCATCGAGTGATTTCTAATTAGGTCCCTTCTTCGCTTTGTTGGAAAATTCCTCAGATCTAAATGAACACCAGGGTTAATTAGTCTGACTATGACATAGCAATAAAGTCTTTTTAACAAGATCTATTTTATTCAAGTCGTCCTATTCCATTGATTGTATACATTGTAAACACTGCATTGGCTGTGGGAGCATCTCTTTAACCTTTGCTCATTTGTCCTCCTAGGTGTGATCTCATCCGATGGCTGTAGCGGCTGGTGGCTGGAGAGAAACGTCTCGGCTTTTCATGCAGTGTACGATGGAAGCTGCGAGCCCATCGGCACTGTCCCACCCAGGATCAAAACCCTCGCGATATTCCTCAGTTTTGAAGGCGGGATCCTGAGTTTCCACAACGCGCTGACCCAGGAGCATCTTGTCACGCTGCCGACCCGCTTCAGCCCTTCCGGGGTGATCCCGGCTCTGGGTCTAGGACAGGGCAAGCTGAGGCTACACTGCGGCCTCCCGACGCCTCCTTATGTGTTTCTGGGTAAGGACTCGACTTTTAGGGGTCGTTTTGGTCCAAATGGTGCTTGGTGGCACAGAGAGGTTCCATTCCAGTCAGTGAAAACAGTGATCCAGAAGTTTGAGAAGCTGGCATCATTAGACTAAAAGTCCCTTTATTTGTGGATCATCCTGTGGAGTCTGTTGATACTAAAAGCTTCTAAAAGCTTCTGTTCACAGGGAACACCCACAGCTTCTCTGGCTGGTTTGATGTTTAACTGCCATTTGAAAGGCTAATTTTCCATCTTGGCGTGCCATGGCTACCCTTTTTCATTCTCTACTTGAACCCAGACCTGCAATTGACTCTCTCCCTGGGATGCAGCCCTTTCTCCCAGCTGAACCACCCCCACTGATTTGGGTTTGGGCCAGAAAGAGACCTGGGTTATATGAAGTGTAAGGAAAGGGTGGGATTTTACCAGCAGGACTCCTTGATTTGTCTCTGTGTGCCGGCTGTTGGACAGTAGGTGTCCCACACTACGGAAACACATGTTGTGTATAGCGCCGCTTTAAAGGTTTGCCCAGCCGCTCGTGCATTTTGGTGTGTGTTTGCGCAGGAGGAAACAATGCGTGAGCGGCAGGGGGTGAGGTGACGAGGCGTTGAGTACAGTGACACCAGTGGTGTTGACATGGAGCGGCAATGACAGGTGGTAACATACATTTATCCCACCGCCTGTCTTCGAGGGGAACAGTAGGTCCGTCCTTTCTGACCTTTTCGAAAACCACAGGACACCCAACGACTTCAAAAGAGCCAAGAGAAAGCCAGAGAACAGAGAGGGAGAAAGAGTAACAGCATGCGTGTCAGCAGGTGATGAATTGATATAAAAGAATAAGCCGAGAGAGGCTTTCCAAACGGCCTCCATGCCAAATAGGTAGAAAAGATGTGGCAGCAGAAACTGTCCTTCAAGGATCCAATGTTTAAAATGCAGTGAAACTAATTGTGACATGTTTGCTTTTTTAATAACCTCTGAATGGTTATGTGTGCTCATTTTATTAGTAAGAAGATTCAACACAAATGTCACAGTATAAAAGCTGTGTAACTGTGTTCAATTTCTTAGCATCATAAGTTTGTGTTAAAAGATTAGTGGAAACTGATACTTGATCTTTTCTGTTTGGAGCCATAAAACAGTTTTTTTTTTTCTCTGTATTCAGTGGTAAAAGCTTCTGGCTCAAAAATTGTGAATGTTTGGGAGTGTGTGTAATGCAGGACTGTGGTAAAGTGATGAGAAAAAATGTTGTTATAGATGTTGTAAGGATTAGCAGCTGGAGCTAAACAAAGCATGTAATTTAGATGTTAAATAAGGAAAAAATTAAAGAAGTAATCCTGAAGGATTTCCTCCTGTGATGTGACGTATGTGTGCGTGTGCTTTTTATCATTTGTTTGTGCCAAACTCTATACTCCACGCAGAAAGACAGGGGCCAGGAATCGAACCCAGAACTGCTCCACTGTGCAGCCCTAAGATGAACCCCGCAAAGCATAAATGTTAGAAATGTGTGTAACATGGACCCCGCAAAGCATAAATGTTAGAACGGGCCCCACAAGTGACCGAAAAACTGACGTGAAAAATAAAGTTTCAAATTGTGTTTATTGAAGATGATTTTTAATAAAGATTTTTTTAGGGACTTGCCTGATTTTTTTCATAGGTCTAGGACGTCTAGAAAGGGTGGACCCCGCAACTCACCATCCTACTTTTGGACCCCACGAAGTCTATAAACAAGGATGTGTGTGTGTGTGTGTGTGTGTGTGTGTGTGTGTGTGTGTGTGTGTGTGTGTGTGTGTGTGTGTGTGTGTGTGTGT
>CAEGAF010139921.1:0-16799 GCA_903067075.1 Micropoecilia bifurca
CACACACAAACACACACACACACACACACACACACACACACACACACACACACACACACACACACACACACACACAACTACTAAATGTGTGAAGAACCATCAACTTTTAGAATTCTCACTTTGACTAGTGATTCTGACTAACTGACCAGAATCAGTTGAGACCATAACTTCTGATTTTAGTTGAGACTGATTTTAGACACACACACAAAAAAATCAGGCAAAAGAAAAAAAATATTCAAATTAGTTTCTTGTGTGTCTGGTGATGTTTGTTTTTCATTCATTGGGTCGAGAATCCAGAAATTATTCAATGAAATACTCAACTAAAAATAAAAAGTACAGTGTAGTAAAAATGCTCCAAAAGAAAATTAAAAAAAAGTTACTCAAGTAAATATTACTACTCAACTCTGCTGATAGCCAATCACAGCCGCAATTATCTTTAATAGATTGTTGAGAAACATATTATATTTTATGATTTAAAAAACTCTAATTAAAAATTATGACATTTTTTTATTTTTACATTGTTTTTCCCTCATCTCAACTTCAGCTTTTTAAGGCACTGTAAGCGCCCCCTGGTGGGCCTACAGAGGGTTGCACCAATGGATAAACGGTTGCTGCTCGTATCCAGTAGAAACTGGATTTAAATTCCACTTTGCTTAAGCGTTTGGCTCAGATTTGGCTTGATTAAAATACACCCCCCCAAAAAACCCTCCATACATCAACAGTTGCCAAAATTAGACTTTTGTAACAAAAATAAGTTTATAAAGGTGAATAAAAATAATTAAAATCCCAGTGATGAGTTTGAACTGGAGCATAAACCTGCTGGATCATGCAGATATCATTATATACAATATAAATCTCCAGCATATCACCCTCCCTGAGCTTCGTTCCATTCATTCTGTGGGACTGTTTTGTTGTGTTGTTTCTGTTTCTGTATCTGACAGTGGTTGATTGTACATGTCATAGTTTGGGCTTTATGCTGTTGTACAATTAATAAAGGCACCATTAAATGTGTTGAGGAACAGAACAGAGGGGAAAAGAAAGCTTCCAAACCCAGAGCAGGACATGTGGATGTAGAACATTTGAGTAAATGGAAATAACTGGTTGCCATGTTGAGCCGACGTCGGTCAGAGACGGAGACTCATTTAAAAGTCTGTTCGTTATGCAATGATAACGCTGAGCAGCTGTTTGGAGAGGAGAAAGCTGACTGAGTAGCAGCATGTTGGTTGCCAAGGGATACAGCAGGAGCATGAGGAGGAGGACGTCTGAGAAAGAAGAACAACTTCTTCTTCTTCTCCTTAATGTGGGTCATTAAGGCCAACAGCTACTGAATGGTTTCCATGGGTTAAGCGACGGCTGTGAAGATCATAGAATGAGTCACAACATGGCCGACAGCTCTGATAAAGGGTCATTCCCAAATTTTTAACATCAAGTGTTTTAATCTAAGTGAAATTTTTTTTCTATTATGTTCCTTTTATGAAACTTAATTTGCTTTGTTTATTAGACAGCATCAATTCACAACAAATCTAAACCCATCATACAGATATTCTAAATCAATTCCAAACATGATCCTGGTTATCAAGTAACCAGAAGTTCAAATTCAGCTTAGCATTCAAATTGGTTTTTTATAAGGGAACAATAGGTAGCATTGAATCCATAATTTAAACTCTGTTTTCTGGGTTCACTGGTTCCATCTTTGAATCTTAAAAGATTCCAAACATTAATTTATTTCTTCTTCTCACCAATGTATCCATCTGATTTATGTTCACTGCTGGTATGACAGTAAAAACCAGCAGTGAGAGTCACCTGACACCTAATCACTGGACAGAGGAGTGAAATATTGATGCAGCTGTTAAAATGAAAGGTCCAGTATTCATCACAATCTTGGTAAAACAAGACCTTATATCCTTGTGTAGAGCACAAACCTTCCTGCTCAGAGTTTCTTTTTCCTTTCTCCCTTGTTCTGCTCAGGTGTGGGGATAAACCATGGGACACGTGTGTGGAAGCCTTGATCCTCCACGCATCTGTCACAGGTTCAATTACTGGCCTGTTGACCTTCACCCTCTCTCATAACCCAATCCTCTGTCCATTCCCTATCAAATAAAAGCCACTAGAACAAAAAAAAATTCTTAATAATATAGAACATTCTGAAATTGACATAATAAATATTTTAGAATTCTTCTTGGGGGAGAAAAACATTTAAATATCAGATTGTCTCTGTTTTAGTTTCAGGATGTAAAACCTTTTACTTTGAAGGATCATCACTATATCTCAGACACTGTTATTTTCCTGGTGAGGTTAGGTAAACCCACCTTCTGTGAGGCCAGCTTCTTCTCCGTGTCTCCGTCCAGAGCTCCACTCTTGCTGTCCTTCCAGGGGTAGAAAGTGGAGCGTGGTGAGGATGAGGAGCCAGAGCTGGAGGAGGAGGAAGGCAGGCGCGGCACGGAGAGTCTGGATGAGGGGGGGTGTTCCTCCAGGCCTCCCCCCTTCCGTTTCTTCAGTCCCTGATGTTCCAGAAAGGTCCTCCCCCCGCCGCCCTGGCCCAGCAGCCCCGAGTCCCCCACACCGGTCCGACTGTGGGAATTCGTGGCAGGGGAGAGGTCAGGGGGGGAGGCATGGCTCAGAGGGGGGAGAGTCCGCTTGTAAGTCCACACCGCCTTGGCGGCGGGGGAGTGGGACTCAGGGAATGGCTGGGGGCGGGGCTTACTGCTGGGGGAGAGGGTGCCATTGGTCTGTCCGTGAGGGTGGAGGGAGGAAGAGGGGGCCTTGGAGGAGGAAGAGGACGGTGGGGGTCCCCTGTCCTGCAGGATGATGCAGTTCCTCTCAGGGCCAGAATGCTCTCCTTCCTGCGACGGCGCCTTGCGTTTACGGAACGTGGCAGCGGTGGCCGCCTCCTCTCGCAGCCTCAGCATCTGCTTTCTGGGTCGCCCCACCGGGTTCCTGGACCTGCCTGCCGCCACCTGACGCCCCAGGCCAGGTTTCCCCAGGGCCAGGGGGTGAGAACCAGAACCGGCAAAGCCAGCGGCAGAGTTCTCCGACTGCGGCGCGGTCAGAGGTCTGCCTGGCCCCCGGCTGGGGGAGGACGACGCGTTTCTGAGAGACGAGCTGATGTGACTGCCTGCACGGACCTTAGCATGAAACGAGGAGGAGGAGGAGGTTGCTATGGAGACAGGAGAAGAAGTAGTGATGGACTTGGCTGAGGAGGTTGGTGACAGAAGGTCTGTGGCTTGAGGTATTTTTCTGCAAAAAAAGAAAAAAAGCAGAAAAGGATCCATGAAAACGCATCTGACTGAAACTAATAATAAATATAAAACATTTACAGCCGGAATATTAGAACAGACATGAATTTAGAATTTAAAAATTAAGAAATTTAGACTCTGGTCTAACTAGTTGGCAAAGAGGTAAAATGTGGCAGTACAACAGAAAACGTCGAGCCGCAACCTCCTCCACCCTCCACTGTTAGTCACGTTCAGTGTTAGATGGACTCCATTGATCTAGTTTCTGGTGCAAACATCTTATTCTTGCAATAAGATAAAGCTAACTTTCAAGTAACTTTTCAATAATTTATAGGACGTTTTTAGTCAATAAATTCCTTAATATTGATGAAACTACCAGTTCCATTGGCAGATTATTTCACTGGTAAATATCTTGTGGTAAAGTAAATAATCTGCCATTATTATTTAAATAAGACAATAAATAATAATGGAACTAGTACTGCGACAGACTGGTGACCTGTCCAGGGTGACCCTGCCTCGCGCCCAAAACATTCACTGGACAGGCATCAGCACCTCCTGACCCCAGTAAGGGGCAAGGGTGTTAGAAAATGGATGGATGACACTAGTACTTTTTCATCAATATTAAGGAATTATTGACTTGAAACAAGCTCCTATAAATTACTGAAAAGTTACTTGAAACCTAGTTCAAGTAACTTTTCCAGTAAAACAAGATATTTGTGCTAGAAACAAAACCAAAAGTACTTGGTAAGATTTTCTTTTTGAAAAAATCTGACAATATCTTAAATAAAGTCATAGAACCAACATATTGTATTAGTGACATTAATTTTGAATACCACAAACATGGTTTTTACCAGGTAAGATCATAAAACTCCAACGTATTATTCCAGATGACGTGAACACAGATTTGCAGACTGCAAGATGCATGTAGGACAAAAGCCTAGAGGAGGTTGTGCCTCTTACTTCCAGAGATGAGCGCTGATGTGCTGCTCCAACATGCTGCTGAGGGCCGACCGCACGTGGTGAAGCCTTCTGTCAAACGTGTAGATCCCATGACCCAACGAGTGGCTGCCGAACGAGCACACCTGAAGAGACAGGACCACAAGGCCCATTCATGATCACCGTGAGCAACAGCAGACCACATCCAGATTCTTGGCGAATTTGAGCAAGATTTTATTCTTCTGAGAATCTAAATCTTCAAAAACAGATTTGATCGATTCAGTAAGTGATCAAATTGATTCAACGCCATTCAGAGGTTTGTTCACGGTTCATTTAAAGTTATGTTATCTCTGTTACACAGTGCCTGATATAAGGAACCAAAACACTTCTGCTTTCATGTTATCATCACCCCGTCATGGTTACAGGATGACTGCATTTCCTCTTTTTGTGAAAATAATTTTCTCTTTCAGCAAACGTCTGAACTGATTAGGGTGGTGATCCAGACATTTCTCACCTACTATTGAATCCACTGATTCAGAGGATTCTCCCACCAAGGTGACACTGTTCTTAAAAACACAGTTAAAAACTTCCTGAAAGCCAGAAAGACTGTTGCAATTTTACTTTAACTTCTGGAGGAGGCGGGAATCTAACCGTACTATTATTTTTTAGAAAAAATAACTTCTGCATTATTGTTCATGTGAATATTATAATAATGAATCGCTGCTTGGCGTGGGATGTTGACATTATAGTTTTGCAAATATTGATTCTAAATGTGAATAGAAAATGGGAAGATATGGCTGGAAAATTTAGCATGACATAAGTGTCTCAGTCAATATCAATAATTATTAGTGGGGTTTTTATGCTTTAAATATATAAAATATTTATATGATTAATCATCAGAATAATCGCTAGATTCTTGAAGAACTAAAAAAAAATGGAAATGGTTATCTGCAGCCCTGGAGTGTGTGTGTGTGTTAAAGTGTTGGGGTCTTGAAACGGCTTGTTGTTGCTGGTTAACCAAAGAGTGAGTGAGTTGATCTCACCAACCCTAACTGGCCGTGAGGTTGAGTGCATGAAGTCTTTCCTCTGACTACGTCCCCCAGAATGCTGTGTGGTTTTGGATCAGAGTTCAAACAATATGCTATATACTCAATACTCTATCAGCTGTATCATCTATTGATGATGATTAAATGTATATCACGATTCATATTGCTACTGATTTAATGTCCAGCCCTAATAAGACTGGGAAAAAGTTTCACCATTAGATGGCGATGCAGAGGCGAATTAAATATGCTGTAGTTGTCATGCCAGACCACTGGATGGCACTGTGATTATAGTATGTCATCGAATATGCATGTGCTTTTGACTGTTGGCTTCCACCTCATAAACAGTAATCGGCCTCCAATGAACAAAGTAACTCATATGTTCCTCATCAGAAACTGAAAAGATTAAGAAGCTCAACTCAAAGCTATCCGCCATTGTTTTTGTCGTTTTCTGCCTGTTTGTTCGTTACCGCCCTGCGTTCTGCGCCTGTGTTCTTCACACCTTTGTGGAGGGTGTTGCAGAAAAGTTTCACTCTGGAGTTACAACAGAAATGTTACAGTTTCACAGACGAGCTGCTCCATGTAAAAGGGGCCTCAATGTGTCCTTTTCTCTTAAGGACAGTGGTTACTTTAAACCTGACTAATCCTGCAAGAAAAATGAATAATTCTGGTCTCATCTCATTAGGGTCAGGATTCCTTCTCCTAGTGTATATTTTTTTTAAAGCAGAAGTGTGTGTTGAGTGGGGGGACCCGTTACCGCTGCCGGTGTTGGGTGTGTGGTAGATGAAGGGAAATCCAGCAGCTCTTCAGCTGCTTCCGCCTCGCTGTCGTCACTGGAGATGTGTCCGTGCAGCAGAGGGGACGGGGCCCGGAGCCCAGCCTCATCCTGCCACTGCTTCTCCTCCTCCGGGGCGCAGTCCGACACGGCCATGGAGCGACTGGAACAGAGCCACACACTTGCTTTAAAATAAAAGAAAAACACACACACACTGTAGGGCTGCAGATTATTTTACTTCTTCAAGAATCTAGCGAATATTCTGGTGATTAATCAGATAATTATATTGGCACATTGTGCCAATTTTCCATTTAATCCTTTTTTATACAATGTTTGAAATACACCAAAAGATTCAATTTCTTAATTATATAAGAAAATAAATATTTATAAGGAATGCAACAACAGCATTCCTTCAGTTCCTTGATTTGTAGCAAAGAAGCATCTGCAGCTAAAATAAAAAATCCAGAAGGTGCTAGATGCTTTTTTAAATTTTTCTTACAACTGAATCCACTTGCTCTGTGTGTCCTGACCTGAATGCAGGAAGGCTGGCCAGAGGTCTCCTGCAGTGGGGGACACCGGCCTGCTCCCTCGGGGCCTCCGGACTGGGTGACCCTCCGGTAGAGAAGCCTCCATCCAGGGCCTGGGCTCCCTTCTCTCTGACCTTCATCTTAAGTTCTGCCACTAGCTGGTCAAAGTTCTTGCTGCGACCCACCACCTTCCTGCGCTGGTGGATGGAGTGGATCTGAAGGATGAGGACACAGCGGGTGGCTTAGAACGGAACATAAAAGGAGCGTTCGCTAATTCGTGATGGGGCCCCAAATGTTGTGGAACCAGTAACAGTTTGTAGTTGGTGAGACAAAATGCAGGTTTAATTTGATTCAGTTTTTTATTTCTTTAGAAAACAGATGAGAGCAGAGAGCCGGAAAAAGAAAGTAGGGTTAGTTACAGAATGAGTATGTGCATCCAGCCACATAGTATCATATTATAACATAATCAAGTAATAGTTACCTTCAGCTGGTTTAAAAATGCTATTTCTATATCAATAATGACGTAAAAGAAATTCCATTTTGTAATTTACCGCCTTAAAATTGGGCCTCTGTCTCTTTAAGAAAATTCTACTCTGTGAAACTCCGCCTTCAGGAAGTCATCACAACATGGCTCCTCTATTAACCCTTTAGCAACATTTTTACCTGTGTTGCAATAAGAAGTAGCATCTATAATGAGCTCAGCAGATGTGCACTTCCACCAGGTGTTTGCTAATTGCTGCTGGCTAGTCTGAAGGAGCTGAGTGGCAGAAAGCTGCTCTGTGAGGTGAAAGCTCAACAGCTTGGAAACTGCAGCTCTGAGGACGAGATTCGTCTCGAAGGCGGTTCAAGTTTCCACCCAGGCGTTTCCGCATATCTGAATGGTTGCCATGGAGATTATGAGACTTTTTTCTCAAACATGCATGAAATAATCAAGGCAACACTCCAAGCATGTTTATGATGAAAGAACAACATTATAACATGATATAAAGCTCAAACAACTCAATTTTACATAATCCTGCCCCTTTAAAGCTCAATAACTTCAGGGAGAAGTATGTGCATAGGGATTTGGTTTCAAAAAGCCAGTTAGAGTAACTAAGAGTCAAGTTACTATAGCAACATACTCTGTCCTAGTGTTTAGCTGAGAGCTGGAGCGTCAGAGGCAGTGTGTTTTTTTTAATCTGGGGGAGTCCATAGATGTTGGAGCTAAATACTCTACAGAAATATCTGATGGACATTTCTGCAGAAAATTATTTCAAGCGTTACCATTGTTCATCACAGACAATGAATCAAAAATAAAATTCATTATATGACACAATGAGGATGAATTCTTTGGTTTTATGTCGTTTTGAAGCATTTCTCAATGTGAAGTTGAAATGTCAACATGATGCGAAGAGTTAACAGAAGCAAACTTCCTATTGGACAGGTGTTTATTTGGTCATTTCCTATTATCCAGGTCATCCTGTCAGGACATGACCTCTGACCTTTACGTGTTACTTCAGATTTTTTTTTATAAAAAAAAAGGAGTCTTCCTGACAGATCAAACCTTTTTACTTTCTGTCAGATTGCAACTTTAAGCTCAAACACATTCTAAAGGGATCTCAAGTGGAAGATCAATACAGAAGGTAGTGCAGACAGTGAAGTAGAAAGATGCATTCAAGTCTGAACATCCTTGAGTCAGAACTTTGTAGAACCGGCTTTCACTACAGTTACTGGCAGGTTTATCTTCTCTTCTTTGCATATTAGCACCAGGCTAGCCCAGTCCGCGTGTTACTCACGTTGCATGTCAGGAGCCGAGTGCAGACCTTCTTTCTGTCGGGGTCCAGGACGCCGCAGTGCTTATCCAGATCACACTCCCTTTCTGAGGACACAGAGAGCATTTCAGTCAAATGTTGGATAGATCTGAAAGACTGTGAAACCCAGACATAAAAGCTAATATTTGCACCAAAAAAATCCTTGACATGCAAACAAAAGCACAACTATACCATCCAAGCCTTCAAATCCATGTTAAATACTCAAATTAGTTGTTTCAAGACAAGGCATGTAGAGAGGAGTAATGCCCTAAAACCACTGAATATAGAGATATTTAAAATTATCATCACAACTGATAACTTCTGTTTGAGTCACCCAGAACATGTTGCTGTGGAATATTATCTGCTGACTTGAAACTGAGTTGTTAGCTTGTTGTGACGAGCATGATGACGTCTTACAGCAGCAGAGTTTTCAGTCAGAGGCCTCTTCAGATTTCTGATTCCTTCTGGATCTCCAGTAGGAATCAATAAAGACTGATTCCTACTGGAGATCCTTCCAGCCCACAGCATCAGCCATCTACAACAATTCTTTGAAGACACTTGGATGATCCGAGTTACGACAACATTTAACTTACCTTTGGGAAATAAAATACATTTGAGTTGAACTGAAGTCGCATCAAGATAAAGCAACAACACTGAGACCAGGAGTTACATTACAACACATATCAAACTTCTCCACAGAAGCTGCAGTCGCTGCCAATTGCTATTACTTGTGCTTTCTTTTTATTAGCTTCCTTCGTCATATAATCCACAGACGTCTCCATCCATCATCATTTCCAGAAACAGAGTTACTGTGTGACGTCTACGTTCTGCGTATGCCTGTCGCTTTGAGTTTCTGTTCACACAAAAGTCTGACTGCAACAACCAGTGTGAATGACCACGCAAAAATAAATAAATGAATAAATATTGGATTTGGGCAAGAAATAAACAGAACTGAGCATCGAGACCCAGTGTATGAACGTAGCCCAAGTCATTCATTAATTTAACCCATGTGACACAGAATGCTTGGCAACTGTTGTCAGGATATCTTGCTTTGTTTCCATGCCAACATGATCCTCTTTTCACCAGTTCAGTCATTTTGGACTCTTTTGTCCAAAACTGCAATAAAACTCTAAATACAATTACTATGACAACAGATCAAACATATTTCATATATCAGAACATATAGTCACATTCCATAAATGTATTAGTATCAACAGGACTAATATCTAATGTCTGGACATCAGACTAAGCTGACCAGTCAGTCCTGTGGCTGAACGCTCCATGTGGACTTACTGGAGGCCACTTTGTTGTAGGGCCTGGGGACCCGGTGGCCCATCACAGCAGACAGCTGGGCCGAGTCCTTCCTCTGCGGGGGCGGCTTGTCTCCAGATGCCGGCCGGCCAGCGGGTGGGGCCCCGTGCGGCCAGGGGGGGTCTCGAAGGGACGGAGGCGGAGACAGGACCGGAGGCTCCAGGGGCGGCGGCTGCTTGAACACGGCCACCTCTTTGTGGAAGGACTTCTCCAGGGGCGAGAGCCTGGGGGCAGGAGGACAGACAACCTCAGCAAAACAACAAAACAAAAGAAAACAGTCCTACACGTCTGTTCAATGTCTTGCCATCATTAGGATTTTGTCACAATAAATTCCAAATAAAGACATTCCAAAAAAACTACTGTTCATATTGTCTGGATATTGTCAGCTTTACTGTTTTCTCCACTTTTTGTTCAATGATGGTATTAATAAATTTGAAAATATGATGAAATCCAGTTACAGTTTAGTGACGCAGCATCACATATTTATGTGGCAGGTGTTCTAAAGCAGTGTACTGAAAATTAAACATGGTTCCAGAGATTTCTCTGGGTTTGTGGGGTTATGAGTGCTGAGCCATACATCACAGCATGCAGTTAGCAAACAAAGAAGTAGGAAATAGTTCTTGTGGCAGCTGCCTGGCACAGTTTGGCTCAGGTCACAGGCTGAGCATCACCAGCATTGTGATGCTCTTGTGTTAGTTTTAGTTTTATTTTTTTGTTATTGCTTTGTTTATTGCTGCTTCATTTAAACTGGTTTTATGGTTTTTTTTAATATTGTAAAGTACTGAGCACCAGGCTGTTCATATTAACCATGTTATATTTATATTTATTGTGTGTCTATGTAAAATTTCCTGTCTGTCAAGAAAGCTGGCTCACCTCACAGTAACCAAATCTACCTAATGGTGTCAATAGAGGTGATAGATTGATTGACATTCATCACTATCAGAAAACACCATCAAGTATCTCGATAAAACATTAAATCCACACCCATTATTAAATGATGGGCCCTCCTCTACTACAGGGTTTACAGGCTTTACCTGCCCCTCCACCAGGCTGAGCATTATTTGATTATTTACAGATGACACATTGAACTTGGCCTCACTGCCAAATTATGATGCCCACTCATGCAAGTCTGAATTTTTGTAACTTTTAATATCTTTTAATACAAAACCATGGTGGTAGGGCCTGGTGGTCTGCCCTACCACCGGGCTCAGCACGGTTTCTCAGGGAAAACCCTGTGGTCTCTTACCGTACTCCGTCCTTGGCGTTCTTCGGGTATCTGTATTGAGGCGGAGTAGATGGGGAAGGAGGCGCGGGCCGCGGCTGCCCCACGCTCGGCCCTCGAGCCTCCCACGCTGACGCGGAGGGGGGGTTGACCACATGCGAGGGAGAGTGGCTGTGGTAGGGTCTCTGGTGCTGGAGGGCCGGCGTGGGAGAGCGCAGCTTGCCGTAGAGCTTGGCCAGGGGCCCGTGTCTCCGCTCACAGTGCTTCTCAAAGGCCTGAGGCTTCACCACCTGGCCACAGTGGCTGCACACCACCAGGTAGAAGTCATCGTGACCCGGGTACAGGCCAAAGATGGACATGTCTGGTATTCAGAGAGAACGAGAAGAGAGCGGCGGGCTTTGTGCAATCAAACGTGATTTGTTGAAATAACCCTGATATAATTTACTAATCGATTAATCATTAACTGGAGTATACAGGCCACACACTCAGACCTGTGATTAAGTTAAAACTGTACAAAAATATATATACAATTTGCATTTTGGACAAATAAATAAATAAATAAAAAATTTTTAAAAATGTGTAAATCTGTTCTATCCAGAACTCCTCAAGGGGCAGTTTTAGCTTTACCTTGTTCAATTTCTGAAAATAAATGAATCTCCCACTAAGCACCTTTTGCTGTCTTAAGCAGAAATCATAAGCAGAAAAATATAATCAGCAGAAAGCAGAAATGTTCAGCTGAACTTCTCTGATGTTAGAATGACAGATGCTTCCTTACAAATGATCAAGTGTTCACTAAAGGAAGGCTGTTGGTGCATTTTAGCCAAATAAATAATTATTTTCCAATTTTAAAAAGGAATTTGTCTATTGGCATTTTTTAATTCATTTCTAATATTGTGTAAAAAAAAAAGTGTAAGTGATTCAATACAAAAATCTGCATGTTTTTATCCTATTAATCGTCAGAAAAAATGATAGCACCTCCCGACCCCGTTAAGGGACAAAGGTGCAAGAAAATGGATGGATGGATTGATGGATGGATAATTTGGTCTGTTTTGCAAAGTGTCTTAAGTTGTGAAATATTATGGTAGAAATAGACTCAACTGAACTGTGTGAAACCGGCTTCAATAGGCCAGTTAGCGTTAGCGAGTGTCTGGTAGATGTTGTCCTCAGTGTGTTCTGCAGTTCCCTTGTTCCACTTCCTGTTTGCGTGTCAGCCTAATTAAAAGGTTTGTGAGGCTGGAACTAAAATTACGAACAGATTTATTTCCAAAAGCATCAAATCTCACTTTGCGGCTAATATTTGGCTACTGCCATTAGAAAGAGTTTCAGCAGCACTGAGCGCTGCATCAAAAGGTGAACCCTGACTATAAGTCGGATCTGCATTGTGCACAGATTGTGGTTCATCTCTTTCACCAGGAGCAATATCTATATTATCACCAAAAAAACATCAAACTTAGCAGTTATTTATAAAGTCAATATTACCAAAAAGTCATTTAATAAAGTCTACAACACAAGGTGTAATTTCAGTGATTCATATTTTCATATCTTGCAGCACACAAGAGCTTAAACATCACCGCCTCTAAACAGCTTATTAAAATATTTCCTCGATCAATTTAACTAAGTCAGCTCAGCCCCCCCGGAAACAAAATGGCGGCCACCCACGAGTCAACACCGAAACTCTCGACTGTAAAGGAAGTAGTAGCAGGTAGAGGACCACAGAGTACAGAGCCAACAATACACAGGCGATTGTTTGATTGTTTTTTGTACCTGAATCAAAAAATAAAAATCTGTTTCACAAAGATGCTTTTGGCATAAAAACTGAGATCAGGTGCAGGACTACAATAGAGTCCCTTTTTACATTTGAGACAAAGGCAGCGTAGCTGAGAGGATTCTGGTTTAAATTAGTATTTAGTTAAATCAGATTTTAAAGTTCATTCTTAATATAACTAATAAAACTTCGCATAACTGATGCTAATTTCTGTTTTTCTGTTAGTCGAGTCCAATTTTGCCGTTTTGAATCAATTCTGATTCCGTTTCCCCCGACAAAGTGACTAAAACACAAACTAAGATCTAAGTGCATCAAACTTTATGCTGTTGATTTGTGTGTTTATCGACAGAAACTGACTTGAAAAACTAAAATTCTGATCTTTTTTAGTATTCGATCAACCGATCTCCAATCATAGCCAATCAAAAGAAAGCGGAGGATTCTAGAATGTCGCATATTAGAAGTTGCACATGCAGCACAGCCAGCTGGGATCATGGAAGCAACGATATCTGTGACTCAAGGCTGATACAATGCAACCGTCCTGCAGGAAGCTCAAATACACTCAGTACTGCTAATACAAGCCAAGTCGTTGTGCAGCATCTTCAGTAAGGCCCAACATGGACCAAATGCTGCCGAGTTCTCATGTCACACACATGCTGTGGATCTGCTGTCCTGTCAGATTATATATCCTGACTGGGTCTATAATCTGAAGGTGTTTGAGTCACTTCTGAAGGTTTTTAAAGTGCCATGTAAACGTGATTAAAACGACTTACCCTCTTTACTGAGTGACATGGCTTCTGCAGCCTTCTTCCCATTTTTGCTGCAGTCGTCCACATCAGGCCCTGGAAACATCAGAACATACATGTTCTTTAGACACATCTCTGTTCTCATTCATTCATGTTTTCACACATCCTTATTGAGAGTTACATAAATGATGGGATTGTAGGTCAGCAGCTTCTCCATTTTGGCTGCTACAGTTCTGTGGGATAATTTTTGTGTGTGTGTTTTGTTTGTTTTATTGCAACAACTGGGTCTTTTATCACACAGCCACCTCAGCAGCAGAGGAGATGCAACACTCTGAGTTAGCGCACATACTTTCAAACTGACAAAGGCAGGAGGGTTTTCTGTGCAGTGACAGGTGAGGTCTGCTGTCAAACACACTGTCACACACATGGGCATAGCTGGAGCCGCAAAGCTGGAAATATTAGCACAAGGCACTGAGAACACCGAGTAACGGTTGCTAGTATCAGAGATTGGGCCGGTATTTCCATGGTGGCAGCAGCATCAGACTCCTCCTCCGCCACCGGTGTCTGCTCTGATCCCCCGGCTAGCGTTAGCATCCCAGGCTAACCGCCTCACAGCGGCGGACCGGGCTAGCTTAGCTTCCCAGGGTGAGAAGTTGCTCGCCCAGCCAGTCGGACTAGCATCCTTCCGCTATGCTGCCACTGCTGCCTGACTGCTAACCCTGAAACGAACCGTGTTCCTAAAGCACTGGCAGCTTCCTTCATGGCTGCAGCTATAGCACACACATCACAGCGCCCATGACTTCATTTTTAATATGGGTTTATCTTCTTGTAGACTATGCATGTAGAAGGAGGCAGAGGGGAGCAACATGTTATCCACCCAGCACTAGGACCCGGCAGGGTCTTTGTTTGGGTAACATGGTTAGTTCTACCATCCGTTTTGAAGAAAAATAACCGCGGAGGGATATCTAATCGGCTCCGTAGCTGCTAATGTTTGTGTCAGGATGGTTCCTTACCATCTGCCGCTGTCACACCAGCCCAGTCGGCCCAGGCAGTCCAGCTTTGACCAACGAATTCATCGAGGCTAGGTACCCGCCGATCCAGAGCAGCCATTACTTTTACTGCGCGTTCACGCACCGCCATCATCGCTGCGCGGGCAAGCGGCTTACGTCATATCTCGCGTTCTCGACAGAACAGGAACTTCCTGCGTGCGCGCGCTGAAGCTGTGAGAAACTGAGGTTAATTCTGAGTTTAAAGTCAGAATTCTGACTTTAAACTCAGAATTTTGACTTTAAATCTCAGAATTCTGACTTTCTGACTTTAAAGTCAAAATTCTGACTTTAACCTCAGAGTTAAAGTCAGAATTCTTTTTTTTTTTCGGTGGCCTTAATCCTCTTCCGTAGCACCGGACACCTGACACAGATGAACTGGGTTCTATTTCATCCCTACTGGCCGCCAGAGGGCGGTGCTGAAAGCACTGAATGTTCCCTTCGCGCATGCGCAGTTTGAGCAATAATATCAACAGTATCAACACATCGAGCAACAATATCAACACATCGGATGATCAATCAGAGGCTATATAGCATGACGTCATCCGAGGCTCTGTTCCTTTTTTCTTCTCGCGTGCGGTTCGCTGCACATGGCATCGGCCTTTTTCACCGGCGTTGGACGCCCGACTGCCTGTTGGCTGGAGTTGCGTTATATCGCCCTCCGAGGGCTGCGACCGACCTTTGTTTGAGGTGCTGTCTGTTGGTGATGACGTTTACGCCTCCTCTCCCAACTTGCAGCTTATGACCGTTGTTGGTGACGGGGGGCCTTTTTTTGTCCCCTCTCCCAGTTTTGTGTGGTCTTTCGTCCTGTCCGGACGTGGCTGACGGTGTCAACCCCCTTTTTTTTCTTCAGGTTTTTCCATGCCTGTCGTTGGTCTGCTGGTTTTTTCTCTGGTTGGTGACGGTAGCGTCTCGCACCCTCTCCCAGCTTTTTTGCTGTGATCGGTGACGGCGGTGTTTCGCGCCCCCTCTCCCGATCTTCATCTGTTTTCGTCCTGTACTGGGCGTCGCTGACCATCTGCCTGCTGTTGGTCAGGTGTTTTCTGTTTTTTCTCTGTAATTGGTGACGGTGGCGGCACCGTTTTTAGCCGATCTTGTAGCTTTGTGCTGCTTAATTGGTGACGGCAGTGTTTTCGCTCCCCTCTCCCAGTTTACTTCCCCACTTATGCCGGAGTTGGCTGTGGAGGACGATGTGCTGTCTTTGGCTGCCTCTGCCTCTCACTTTGGGAATGTGGAGGAGGAGGAGGCACAGTCGGCCCACGCTTCAGAGACTGACTCACGCTCTTCGTCTCAGAGTGTGTCTAGTGGGTCCAGTGACAGCTCAATGCGGGACATCATGCTTAGGGCCTTGAGGCAACTTGAGCTGGAAGTCCCGCAAGTGGTGGAGTCCACTCCTGGCAGTGCCTTTTTCAGGCGTGGACGAGGCCCGCCTCCCTTTTCTGTCAGTACCTCAGGGAGTTGCTTGCCTGTTGGCGGGACCCCAAAGCCCTTACACATCTCTCCCCAGATGGTCGGGTGTTGGTACCAATGCATGAGTCAGGCAAAGCAGGCTTGGATCACATGCCTGCAGTTGAACTTGCTGTTGCGCCACTCATTGTGTCCCCAGATGAAGCCTTGCGTGACGATGTGCGGTGCCCACGGGCTCAATGTCGTATTACAGATGACTTCCTCTGTAAGGCGTATACTGCAGGGGCACGTGCCGGCTGCCTTGGCAATTCCTTAGCTCACCTCATGTTTGCCCTGTCTGCATCCCTTCAGGATACCAGTGGGGCGGATGCAACTATTGGCTTTAGCGATGCAGTGCTTCAGGCCTTTGCATTGATGTCCAGGGAGCTTGGGCGTGTGATGTCTTTTCTGGTCCAGGCTCACCGACAGGTCTGGCTGGCTCAGTCCACGTTGACTGAACCGTGCCGTAGGACCCTTCGCAGTGTTCCTGTGGTGCCGGGGGAGTTGTTCGGTTCTGCTGCCTTAGAAGCGATGGAACGAACCGTTCAGGCGCGGCAGACTAGACAACAGCTATCAGACCTCAGCAGAGGGATGCCCCCTCCTCATCGTAATCCGAGGCGCCCAGCAGCTGGCCCCAGCTTTCGGCCGCCGCCCCGGGGTGCTGCTCGGCCTTGTGGGTCTTACCCTCATGATGTGGAGTAGAGACCCAACAGGGACTTTCGTGAGCCGGTCCGCCAACCGACCGGACACACCCGGACCACCATCAATGCTTTTAATGTACAGAAAGAGAACAGAAGAACAAAGCTGATTTTAAATCAAAACCACAAGTTCAAAGCAACATGGAGCCATTTATTAACTTCAAGTCTAATGGTGTGAACATAGACATAAAAATCAATATGTTATTTGTGTTTTTATGTTTCATTGTTTCATATACATATGTTGTCAACATCATGTTGGGTAAT
>CAEGAF010139924.1:0-10253 GCA_903067075.1 Micropoecilia bifurca
TATGTATATAAAGTCATTAGGTCCAGTAGCATAACGGCTTATGGGAAGATTATTATATTTAGTAATTGGACCTATTTGAAAGCACAGAAGGTGGTAATGTGATAAAATCCTTGGAAAGAGTAGATCTGTGTGTAAAAGTCCTAATTGTTAATTTTTTGTTTGATAATGTAATTTAGGCCTATGTTCCTAAACTAAATAATAAAATTGTTATATTCTAAAAAAGCTTTACTAAAAATAAAACGACAATATTTATGACTTTGAGCGCATCAGATCACACATTTCCCACTTTGATGTCTCAAACTAATTGGCTGGAAAGTTACAGTTTAGGAATAACACAGATGGATGTGGACAGTTCTGCAGGCGAGTTATTAACATTATGCTGATCTCTGAATATAGAGGCCACCACCTCATTTCAACAATCAAAGGACTCCATCAAAACCTCTGAAACTTAGCATGTGGTCACTTGCAAGCAGACCGGCTCACTGGGTGCAGATATCACCAACAACATGAATATGTTACTTACTCATAAAATGGATTAATAAAAACTGTTTATCAAACCACAATAGTACTATTGTATTTAATCTGATACAGGCTGGTAAAATAACAGAAGGATCTGACAAAGAGCTGTTTGACCCTGGAACTGAGGTAGAGGGAGAAATGGCTAGAATACACAGAGATCATGAGAAGCAAGGGCTGATGTCATTAGATTGGGCAAATGTGTAACCCTCAACAATCTCGGCCCACTAGTTTCATAGCAGGTCTGCTGTCAGGAATCTGGCCGTTATCCTTGATAATGGTTTTACATTAAACAAATAGATAAATGCTATGGTGTTGTCTGTTATTACCCCTTGGCTGTATTGCTATGAATATGTACATGAACCCATATCCCTGGATTCTGTCCATTGGCTCCCTGTTTGCATTAAGATTGATTTCAGGATTTTATTAATTGCTTTTAATGTTTTAAAAGGCTTAACCCCATCATATCTCTGTGACCTTCTTTATATCCACACTCCAGTAAAATCACTTTGATCAACCAACCGGTTTCTCTAAGATGTTCCTAGATCCAAGCTCAAACCCAGAGGTGCTCAGGCTTTTGCTATTTGAACTCCTAAACTTTGCCATAGTTTAATATTCAGAACACTGAGACTGTTGAAACTTTTAAATATTTGCTGAAGATCAAACTTTATTCTTTTTGCTTGATTATCTTCATAATGAAGAATCATTGTCAGCTCTGGTGGCAGTGTACACGCTAAATGTTCATTTTATAGACTGAATGTACCTCGGTATCCTCAGTTTAACCCCGGTGTTTGTCCCTTCTTCCATTTTCCTGCAGAGGAGCCAAGATAAGCGTTAAGGCTCCTGAAGCATCAGTATCTTGGGCCATCGCTGCTTTGCTGATGTCAACACTAAACAAACTGGTAGCTTTTAGCAGATGTAATCAGGATGATGTAGCTGACCTGATGCAGCAAGATAGCCAAAGGCTACTATGGGGGGTGAACCTCACCACAGGCTTGCTCTGACTTGAATGAGGAATAAAATGATCGTAGCTCGACAACTCTTGCATGTCTGTTGTCACTTTGGGTCACATTTTCCCTGCAGCTTTTATAAAGCAGTATGTTTTGCATTATTTAGCTGCCAGCCTTCTTTTTTATATATATATAAAGATCCACAATGTGTTCTAGACTTCTTTGTTTTCATTGATTTCTGAAAATTGATTTAATCTAGAAAGAAAGTGATATTAAGTGGTCAGTATGTAGAAGATTAGCCCACGTAATTACCCACTTTAAAATGCCACTGCACTTTTGCTACACTGTATCAAAATTATGTTTTTAAATGAATTAATAAACCATTACTGAACAGCAAAATGTCAATTAAATTTTTACTTTTAAAAAGCATTAAATTACTTGTTTTTTAATGACCCAACACAACAGGAAAAGATAATTCTGTGATTTTTAAAGCTTATGTAGCCATTTATTCCATAACAGCTGAAAAGATAATGCTCAATCACTTCTCACTCCATTATAATCCACTTAATATTCAATGCAAACCTGGCATTTGGCTTGATTGAGAGGCTGTCCACCGGCGCTAATTGGTGTGTAAACATTTGAGCAGACGCTCGGAGTGTGTTAGCGAACGTTAAAGCTTGCCGTTTTATACAAAAGGGCCCCCTCCGCCCACTGTCCCTCTTTACCAGTCTCTTTCCACAAGCCTGGCTCTTTAATGTATTTAATTGTCAGAGTAAAAATGTTAATTGCATTTCATTATATATAATTTATGTAGTTTCAGCTGAGGGATTCTTTAATACCCATCTAATTTGAATGGCATCACCGGGAAGCAGCTGGTGATTGTGTGGGTGCACTCATAGTTGATCTGTCAATTAAAGTAGAGGCATGATAGGCAGGTAGTGTTTTTCACACATCTATCCATTTTTACACCTCACTCAGAGTGTTAATACACAATAATGGTTTGAGAAACTCAATGTGGCTTAGTAATCCTGTCTCTGTAAGCTGCATAAATCTATTGTATTAAATTTCTATGGCTTAAATCAAAAACAAATGTGTAATCACTGAATTTGAGGATTTATATTATTATATTCATAGCAAGTATGCGTGTTCTGAACACATGACATAGCTGATATATGTTGTTCTGCATAACAAGGGCTTTTCTCTACTGACCTATAGTATTGTTATTAAAACTCCAATCAACTTGACTGCAACCAACAACCATGCTACATTCAGTCTCTAAAAGGGGGAGCATTATGTAAATTTGAGGATCTTTTTAGCTTTATCTCATGTTATAATCATCCAAAACATACATGAAGAGTTGACTTGATTCTTTCATGGGTGTTCAAGAATCCTTAAATCTCCTGTGGGAGCCATCCGGTCTCACAGGATAGCTCCCATTACTTGTGTTATGTGCCTTAATTGCTACGTAGCATCCATAACAGTCATGTTCTTGGACTGTGGGAGGAAGCCGGAGTACCCGGAGAGAACCCACGCATGCACCGGGAGAACATTACCAATTGGTTTTAACATTGGTTAAATGATGTTCACCATCATAATTACGGCTAAACCAATCTTGCTTAAACCAGGATGCTTTTTGGGTCAACACCTGTAAAGTTGTTTATACTTTTAGAATAGGATTGAATAAAATCCACATAATGATGGATAACATCAGCTGAAAGATCACCTCTCTCACTTTTAGTGAACTTTAAAGAAAAAACACTACATCCAGAATAAGTTGAAGACTCAAAAATAACACTTTGTCAGTACCTAATTTGCATCCGTTGAGTGCACAGTGCAGAAGTCAAACACTGCAAAATAGTTATGTGAAGAAAATAGAGTTCTATTGCTTTGTCCATAGCCAGTTAAACAGCTTTTAAGATATTGTAAGGTTTTTGTATTTATTATTTATTCAGACAAACTAAAAAATTGCTCTGAAACTACAAAGCATTAATAGATTTTATATGTAATTATATTTCAAATCAGTTTTGAGCCTTACATTTTCATGCTACTTTATTTTATCCAGTCTGTCACATGCTTGGACCATTACTTGTGTTATGTGTTATATTTCTGGTTAAAGCAGTGTACTGATTCATGTGTTAAATTAGGACACGGCTTATCTTAACAAATACACACTGACTGCATGAATTAATGTGAAATCTGTGTTTGGAAAGTCTTTTGAGAGAATGTATTCAGTGTTTAATGGATGATATTCACCCTAGAAAAAGATGAATGTCTTTTTAAGCGTCAATCAGCTGAGAAATGGGAATTTAATCATAAGTCGCAGTTATTAAAATGATTAGAGGCGTCATTCACATTGTTCCTGTTTCTCCACACAGTCCCTTCCCATTGCTTTGAACCTGCAGTATGTTTCAGCTTTATCAGTTATTGAAAATATCCGATTACTCAACCATGTTCACCACTTCAGTTCAGATGGGTAATTTAGATGTAACATTTTCTGTTATTATTTGTGCTGGATGAATGTTTGCTCTGTAATAAGGCACAAATAAGGGGATCAGTGAATAATAAAACTAATACGTGAAATAAGTCAAAAATCACAAATCAGCTTTTTCTGACAGTACGGTCGCAAGAAGAAAAAAATGAACATGTGAATTGGAAGTACAGAAAGAGGTTGTAAAGAGTGCTAGATGAGGGCGATGGGCTGGCCTTTGGCCCTCTTCCTCTTCAAAGAGCCTTGGTTGCTCTAAAAATATCTCCCCAGGAGCTAATCACAGACAGACAGGCAGTAGCAGCAAAGATGTTTGTTGTTACATGATGATGCACTGAGGTAGAGGGCCTGGACTTATCTAAATGCTTTGATCAATATGGCTGCAGTCCCTCTGAAATGCAGTCTGGTTTGAGCACCAAAAAGGTTTTTATGTCCCCTGATCTGATTGCGCCAAGGCAATGGGACATGAAGTATTGGTATGCGGCACAATAACAAGATCTACAAAAAAATGTAGCGGGAAATGAAAGTGGCATTAATTGCTGGAGGAGAATGAAAGACTATGACGTGATGTTTAAGCAGCTATCAGCATGGTGACCTTGGTGAGCTGCTGAACGGTCAAATACTCTGAGAAGACTATAAGAATCCCTTTGTTGCAGCAAGCTTTTCTACAGCATTTGTTCGCGAATTCAGAAAAAAATATATTTCTTTAGTCTTTTAAATCCATATTTTAGGCTTGTAAACGGGCCTATCTAGTTTCAAACAACTTAACTAACACAACTGATGATTACTGAAACTTTCTTTTAAGCTTTTATTGTCTATTTTTACAAAATGATTTTATTTAGCTAATCTTTTGTCAATATTGGCCGGTCATTTTGAAATGTATACATTTTCCTTTATATATAAAAATCAAAGCAAAATAAGTAAGTCTGTGCGATACGTGATAGATTACAAGTGTTGTGTTTACTTACATTATTCTTGATACTTCATTCATATAGTGGCAGTTGTAGGGTTTTATTGATGCCTGTTCTTTTTTGTAAGGTCAAAGCTGATATATTTTCATCATATTTTGAACATAGCTAGTATATTTACAGGAAAAAATTGTGGATGGCTGACCCTAAAAACGCTTGCTAGAGTTGCAGCTGTGTATATAGTCATGCAGCTTTCAACTCAGTGCGTTATTGTACTGTATGGGCTTTGAAAGGAAGAAAAGTTTAAAAAATAATGTGAAATATTACATTTTCCACATAGGCCTGCATGCAATAGTATTGCTGCAGAGACAACTATTATTGTCCTTCTCATGACCCTCTTTGTCTTCTCTTTCAGGTTGAATGGCACTTTTACATTGACCCACTGTAAGAGCATCCTTGGGCCAAGTACAAAGGTGAGGTTGTGTTTGTAAAGATAGAGAGAGAGTTCTTAATACTCAGCATCCTGGACCAGACACATCCTGAATCCATTAGGGCATGCGGTCTCTTGGAAGAGAACTAAATGTAGTACCCACTGGCCCTTATGCTTTCAGCCTGCTTGGCCTTGGATAGATTGGAACTTCCAAGTGGATCAAAACACTCTAGATTAGCATCAGATTTTGGCTTGAAAACGCTGCCATGTAAAGAAATATACACACAATTTTAAATTTGCTCGTCTTATTAGGTTCAAATATGATACAAACTTTGCTGTTTTAAGGAAGACATTTGTTATGAGCATAGTTTTTTGTCTTAAGCAAAGTTGCCAAGATGCTGAAAGACACCAACCTTGATGGGGAGCTTCTTTGATTAAAGACTTATATATGTCCCAATTTGTTATTTGGAATAAGTACTGATCCTGACTTAGCAAGAACAATAGATGAATATTTATGTACATCAATTTAGATTTTAGATAAAAACTAGAACATTTCTGAAGAAATGTAAAAGGGGCCTGCCAAAATGTGCCCGTCTGATGCTAAAAATTAGCATCAATGCTAAGGTAAGCTATGTACTCAATAGCATGTGGAGAGTCACAAGCATGTTGAGTAACAATGCGGCCATCGCTGGTTCAATTCCCAGTCTGGTGACCCTGGCCGCATGTCCTCCCCCTCTCTCACCACCCACCCTCCTGCTAATTAACCATCAAATAAAGGCCACTAGAGCCAAGAAAACCTTTTAAAAAATTTGTGTATAAGCTAAAATTATCCACAATGCTAATGTTAGCCTAAATGCTGTCAGTAGCATGTGGGGTACATGGGAATTATGAAAAATCAGCAATTTTGAAGAAAAAAATAATCAAAATTGGTTAATACTTTATTGAGCAAAACACAAGGTGAAAATAGCAATATAAATTATCTTATTATATACTATATACTAGTTTTCCATGATGTCAGGTGATCTGCCTCATCTACCTCTCCTGACCACACCTCACTGAGTGATATATGGATCAGGCCTAATTTTCAATGATGCAGCCAATAGATAGCAGTGGCTGAAATTTGCAGCAATCATAGGGTGGCCAGTCACAGTTTTCAGGAAACCCAGTTTTGTTTTAATATTTTATTGCTTGGATCTATATGATACTTCTGCATGCAACCATGGCAGTGTTGGACACATACACAAATTTGATTTAGTACTTATCAACACAAGTATAACATGCAGAAATTTCCTGTGCACTGCAGGAGATGAACATCCTTTCATGCTGGGAAATTAGCATCAGACGATTCTCTGCTTGCGGCATGGTCTGAAGAGAAAGACATTTGTCAGACACTGTGAAAAAGAGTTTGTGTGAAAAATTAAGTTTATATGCAGATTTAAACGGTTTATTCTGCAAACATTGCCATTAAATGTATAACTGTGATGAAAAGGCCATCAAATGGCCAAAAGTACATGACTGAAAATCTGTCTTCAATGAGGTTGCTTATGGAAGAAGGTAGGTTTGGAAGAATCCTAAGGGGTCAAAACACAAAGATTCACTGGATTATCTAAAGCACAGAGTGGACGGACAAACATAATGTGGCATTAATACTGCTTAGGATACTTTTGTACTCAAAAAGGATAACTTTAGAGGCTACTTTTTCATTCATTCACATGAGTAATGATTGAAGTTGCACATTCAAAGTACTTATGATATTAATACTTTTGTGAAGGATATGGTAGGGTACTTTATTTTTTAACTTGTGTTTCAATGCTGTAAAAGCCAAAAGCCAAAGTATCTCATGTTTGCTGCATGTTATGTTGAAAGAATTCAACATAACATTTGGTGTCAGTAGATTGTACACCCTTTCTCACACAGAACAATTTCCCAGTCATGTAAACCCAAGGAATGAATCATTAAAATTAAAATCAGTCCAGTGGACTGTTTTTTTCATTTTATATTTTGTGAGACTGAGATAGACTTTTTAAATCTGGGGGGAATCACTTTTATATTTTTCATTTTTGGCTGACCGTTAAAAAAATGGAAACTACAAATGATACATGGATTAGCATGGTTTGGAAGCCTAATCTGAATGCCTCCACTTAGAAGCTTTCTGGACATGTCCAACAATTAAAATGATGTTTGTTGAAGGTACTACGAACAATGGTTTTAGATGTCAGGTGACGTATAATAAGGAAAGGATAGTTAGAAAATCAAACAATTTTGTCTCTATATCTATCATATCTCTTGGTTGATAAATTTTACAGCTGCTTTGTTGAAAGTAAATTTTTAATTGGAGTTTTGACCACGTGCAGAATAAACTTTTTATTCAAGATTTTCCAGACTCACAAGCCAAGGCTCTAGTTTCTAAGTTTCTAGATTCTAGAAATTAAAGGTTGGGTTCTCTAATAAGACTGAGTAGGAACCAATCCTCTCCATCAGAAGCAAATTACACTCAAGGTTTTGGTCAGAACAGACAGGCGACCACTCAGTTTTGGCTAATTGCAATCATCTCAACTCATGGCCAGCATACAAGACGCTCCTCATCTGGGATGAGTGATTATGTCATAAATGGGTCTGCCCCATGGTGCACAAAACATCCAATCTCTGTCTATCTAATTATATGGGGACTTATCGTGTTCCTAATGACTTTTGTGTTGCCTACTCCTTAAAAAGCTCAAGATAAAGGCGAGGACAAAATGACGTAAAGCACATTATCATTCAATGGAGTCCTTGCGGCATTACTTTCAATAGAACTTGATTAACTTTTTGTAGCTGGGCTATGAGATATCAGAATAGGCATTGGTGTGCTTATATTCTTCATTTTAGTATATGCCTATGCAAAATTAAACACAAAAGAAAAAATGAATGCTGAAAAACTAAGGTTAAAATCTGCAGTGTTTTGTGGAAGCAAAACACTGCTTCGACCCTGGGTAGAATTATGACATGGTAACAAAGATAGAATCTCTGCTCAGCTGAAGAAAATGGATGTAATGCATTATGTCTTTAAAAAACAGATTCTACTTAACCTGTGCACTAAATGAAACTTTCTCAAGAACAGTTACACCCCTTTGAAAAGGTCAAAAGTTTCATTTCCTGCAAGATGTGGCCTATGGACAATAAAAAAAACAGTGTTCTAAAGAAGCAACAACGCTTCAACAATTTGCATCTCACCTTGTTAAGCAAACTGTAAAGATAAAAGCAGAATCTTGGCAGGAGTATCTAAAACACTGATCTAAAATGTTTTGATATAAAAGTGTTTTTGTTGGGGGGTTTTCCCCCAACAAAAACAGGTAAGACAAGACAGGTAAGACAAGACAGTTTTGTGATCTTTCTTCTGTGACCACATATCAAATGTTGCTATTTAAATTGCACCTAAGAACCTGCCTGCATGTAAGCATGACAAAAATAGATGTAAAGACACAATAAAAGGGATCCCCTCTGATACAACTTGCTTTTTATGACTAGCTGCACTGGCATTTAAAACAGTTTTACACTGCTGTCCTTGCAATACACACACATGCACACACAGTTCATATTAAAAGGATTCACCTGAAGCAGCAAAGTGATGAGTTTAGCATCCTTATCTGCAGCATCTGTCACTTGGCGATAAAAAAAACTTTCACTAATGATATCTCAGCTCAGACAAATTGGTCTCATTGCCGTTATAGAAATATTAGAGCTGGGTGTCTGTTGACTGAAGCATGACTGAAGTAATCTGAAATCTTACTTTGAGCAACACAGTATTTTGGTGATCAGCACTATCTCAAAGTCTCTCTGTGTAAAGTTTGAAAGGTTTTCCTAGTCCTCTGACTTCTTTTCTTTTTGTCTAAGAAGATGCAGTATGTGTTGTCTTAACTAATGCTTTAAATTGGTTCTCGGTTGAATAAGTGAATCCATTATACAACGTTTTCACTGAGTAAAAACCTGCTGTGCCTTATCCAGTCTGCTCACTATGGGTGATGGGTGAGCAAATATGAAGCACTGTCCAGTCACATTATAAGAAATCCTAAGCCTTTCTGCACATATGTGTATGCAAATTTCTCTGTCTACAAATCAGTCATTTTTAAATGAATTTTGGATAGACTCAGTGAGAAGGTTGCATCATGCTTGCATTTACTCACCCTGGACTGAATTTCAATTCATCAATTAATTACCATCATAAACATAGGGTTTTTATGAAAATGTATATTCGACTTGTATTTATGCTTTGCACATACTTGAGTATGACATATCTTTGAGTGTTCTTTATCTAGTTTGATGCATTTTGAATTTTTAAACATAAAGTTGAATATTAAGAACTGCCATTCTGGGTTTCCTTTAGGTGCAAATGAAGAAAAATAAAAAAAGTACTCCTAAGCTTTACAATAATTTTCACTGGCCAGTCTCTTTCATTTTATTTATCTATCATTAGAACGTACACCAAAATGTCCATTAATGGGTATGTTAAGGCACTAGATGTGTATAAATATACCTTCACATATGCAAAAAATGTTGTCAACAAGCCCGTTTTGGCACATGTCTGCGAGTTTGTTCAGATAGAGATGTTCTCTGTTTGTTTTTTTTTTTTTTTTTACAATTCTTTCATTCCTTTCCCCCCTCACAGCTGTATCCCTCGCATCATACAGAAATGTGAATAGTGAATACAGTTGGTATATCTTGCAGAATAAAGTGCCCCAGCTAAAACATTGGTGAATAAATAATGATTTATATTCTTTGTGCAGCTAAGATGAAACCTGAAAGGTAAACAAATTATGGAGTGAAAATAGTCTCAAAAAGATTTGTGCGTGCGTAAAAAGATTTGTGCGTGTGTAACAGGATTTGTGCGTGCGTAACAGGATTTGTGCGTGCGTAAAAAGATTTGTGCGTGTGTAACAGGATTTGTGTGTGCGTAAAAAGATTTGTGCGTGCGTAAAAAGATTTGT
>CAEGAF010139929.1:0-46242 GCA_903067075.1 Micropoecilia bifurca
ACACACACACACACACACACACACACACACACACACACACACACACACACACACACACACACACACACACGCATTCAAATGGAGGAAACAAATGTGTGTTTAAGAGATGGCTGGTTTTGCCACCAGTACTTCCTGAGTGGACCCGGAGAGGAGGTTCAAAGAGTTTGTAAATCCCAAAAGAAACAGAATGCGGTCTAAAAATAAGTTGGGATGAAGTCTAACTTTAATGGAGGCAAATGTTAAAAAACAGACTCTTAATGCAGTTAAATTTAACTAACTTGTTAAAAAATTAGGCCTCGTATTCCTAATACATTGCGGATTGTGTTTGAAGACTTTACTTTCTGGTTCGACATTTTGTGCAACAAAGCAGGTTTAAACTTTGATATTGACTTTGATATTGTGAACTACTTGCCCGGACTTAACATGCACCTCAACGTGCTACGACTTTAATAAAAACTAGTTAGCTAAGGTAATAAAATGTGCTTGCTTTTTTCCACTGACTGTCCAGATTGCTTTCCTGTAACTGTCTTTGTTAAAGTACTACAGGGAATATAAGAGCAACAAAATAACACTGGATCAGCACCATATCCAGATTCAGAACCTGCAAACCAACATCTTCTCCAGTGGGTTTCACACCTAAAGTATCTTTCCTTTACACTTCTAACCTTGGCATTGGCAGTCATTGAAAAAAAAAGGACTAATGTAATATGTCCATGGGAAGTTTACTACTTAAAGTGAAAAATCACCTGTTTTTAATCTTATTTATATTTTTTAAGATCGCGGGGTAAGTCACTTTACCCACAACTTTTTATTCCACTCATCTCACTATTCCTCCTCTAGATTCTCCTTCAAACTCATCCTTTGTTAATGATCAGTTCATCAGACTTTTCTTCATCCTTACGCAAGATCACTTCTTAACTTTGACTAAACTCAAAGCTCACCCTATTGAGCCCTGGTCCCACTATATGTGAAATTATTTTATAAATAAAAATATTTTTCTAGCCTAACCATGCTCTAAAAAAACCTAAATGACCAAAACCTCAGCTGAACTTTTCAATGATGTAACACGCCTGTCCATTAAAAACCCCAACAATCATTTGCTGTTATGAAACTTTTTTTTCCCTTTTTTTAATTTTTGGAAGAGTGAGCAGCCAGTGTCTGCACTTCACACCCACAAATCTGGCCTCTTTAATTTTGTGCCTTGGCTTTACATCCAAATGCTTGATCCGAGAACTGTGCACAGTGTGCTCATGTATTTTTGTGGATTATTTTTATTGTGGAAAAATATATTTATTTTTCCTGGAAATGGGAAGATTTGTTATGGGTCCATATTTATTGTGACCCCCATTAACCCACTAATGGCACACACATGTAACATTTTCACACACGAAAACTGCAAGACACATGCTAAAAAAAATGAAGTCAGGTTCATAAACATAAAAACTGGCGTTTTTCACACATAGTTTTAGACACCCAAAAGAATTTACTATGATGGTTTAACTAGAAATATAAAACCTTTGACTCATTTCATATGCTTAGGCCTCTGTGCAAACTTTCTAATGATGGCGAATAACTCGCATAACTTTTTTTTTCCTGCAAGAGGAGAAAATAAACACTAGGTGCTGTCACAGTAAAATGGTAAAATGTTTTAAAACGTATGTTTGCCCAATACAGTTGTTTTTTAAAATTAATTTTAGTTGTCACTCTTATAAGTATTAATGTTTCAGAATATCAAACACATTTTAATATCATGCAAAAAGAAATCCTGAATTAATGTAAAACATGTTTTTAATTAATTTATTAAAAGCAAAAGTCTATTGAAATTAACAATTTCAAGATGATATTGGGCCTTGAAAGTCATCAGTTCCAGCTTTGTTTCAGAAGCAATCCAACCGATCATGTTTTATAAATATGCTGTCCCATGGTCAGATGAAACTAAGAAATTAGCCATGATTAATTATTTAGAGTAAAAATGTTAATTATTGCAAGACTGGAGTAGGACTGACAAAGTTCTGATCTCAGCCTGAAAGAAAATGAATGGGCCGAGTTAAAAAGCAAACTTACCCGACACAAAGGAAATGTTAGTAAGTTTTTGTCTTTGAGTAAAGGCATACAAAATAAACGCTCGACAAAAACATATATTTTGGTAAGTTCATTTGAATGATTTTTGTAATTCTAACTGATCCTAAACTGTTAGGCTGATTTAACAGGTACATAGTAGGGACATACAGTTCGGTTTACTTGAGCTGCTCAAAAATAAATAAAAATACAGACCATCTCAGTCCGGAAGGCTTGTTACTCTTCCGGTTTTCAGCTGTACTTAAGATCACCGTTCAACAACTAAATCCAAAGACACAATAGACGAAGGAGAACAATTCATACGCTTATTTCAACACACGAGTAACGACTTACCAACTTATTACATAGGAATCAACAAGGATCAGAAGCTACAATAATACCTGCACGAGCACAAGCTTCTGTGTGTTGTCATCTTCTCACACATGGACCAGAGAACATGACCAGGCCTTCTGTTTTCCATCTTCTGTTTCAATCGTCCTAGATCGGCTTGCGGATCCGTGAGAACGTGTTTACACACAATAAGTTGGACTCCTGAGTCTGAGTCTCCTCCTGCAGCAACAAACAGAGTGAAAGATTTCCAGGTTAGAAACTAAGGCTTTATGTTTGAGACAATAAGCAGAGTTTTGTTGCACAGCGGTTTGAAGGTAAGAGGGCAGATATGAGTGTTGACCTCTCTAAGGAGTTACAGGCAGGGAATTAGGGATTCCTATGAAAGCAAAGATACAAAAAGCAGGGCAGAGTCAGTCAGTTTATCTGGGCGAATGAAGGTGTAACTCATGCATTATTCTTGCATTATGCTTTTATGACAGAGCTGGTCAATATGATATGGGACTAATGTGCATTTAGTATAACCAGGACAGACCAGATCAAATAACAGTTTTTGAATTTTAATCTCAACGTTTATTCAACTCAACCTCCCATCTCATTGTTGTGTGGATAAATTGCTCAGATTATTGTCATATGGAATAGATTTGAATTACAAACACGTCATATTACAAAGGCCTTATGACAAGATGAGTCGGCACGCACGCAGACCCACAACATGCATTCCTGCAGGCTGACATTTATATGCACACACACACACACACACACACACACACACACACACACACACACACACACACACACACACACACACACACACACGCACACACACACTGACTGACACCTGCTTGACAGACACCATGTGATGCTGAAGGGAGGTGTTAATCTTTAGTTTTGCTGTGACGTGTGAGGCGACTCATTCCTGCAGGTGACTGCGCTGAGAACCTCTGGAACCTGGGACACAGAGTCCTGCAGCTGGCTGAGAATTTCCCTGTGCAACACGGTAAGAAATGATGATGGATATATGTTGTTTCTGAGGAACTTGTGCAGCTTCGTATGTTAAGAAAAAATAACTGAGGCGAGGCGGAATGCAAAGTGTCACGTAAAGACGTTTACATATTTTCGTAGACCAACAAATGCCACTAGTTTGAATGTAGTCATTGGGGTGAAAAAAATTCAGACACAACAAGTGAGCTGAACAATCAGTAATCTGAGCTACTGTATTAACAGCAGGAACACAAAACAATATGGGATGTGGTCAGGGTGATAAGTACAGCTCTTGTGAACATGTTATACTGAGCAATATGATCTTGGAAAAAAAAAGTTTAAAATAGCTTCAGGTTGCATTTCTGAAAAGCATATAGATGTTTGCAGAAATGGTCTTTATGACACGTTTAGATTTAAAAAATGATTTAACAAGAGTCCTGAACATGTGGAAACATGACAAGGTATAGTAAAAAAAAAAGTTAGTCTATCAACATATTATTTCTGATAGAAAATGGAAACAAGAATAGAAATAAAACTGATGTGGAATAGATTATGAGGCAGGTGTGCAGTGAAAATAAGTTCCAAGCACATTAAAAACGGTTTGATTCTGAAACTGTGAATGCAAAGCTGAAGTCTTTCTGATGGCGCAAGTAGAATTCTGGTCACTTGGTACTTTGAAGCTTGGATAAACCATTAACTCCCAGGAACATGCTTCCAAAATATAATCAAAACACTCCAGTCTGCTGACCTTTAACCCTAGACCTCTGCCCCAGGACTTTTCAGTGCTCAGCGGTCTGTAGTTCATCTGGTGGCAGAGCTCCAGGTGAAACGGCACACTCGCATTAAGGTTCTGAAGGTCATCGGAGGTGGCAGAGAGCCTCGGGGAAAGCTGCGACCTGCCGCTTGTGTACTCGGTTCTGTCCCAGTGAACCACATGAGGGTGGCACGGTGTCATTTGCAATAAGTGAGCATGTAATAGAGTTGTAAGTGCCCCGAGTAGCAAAGGAAACAAGACAAATTGTTCAAGTTCTTTCCAGAGTTCATCTTCTAATTCTTAGTAAACTGTGGATGCAAGACATTCGGTTTGACTTTGGGAAACAAAAGGAGACTTTGAGAAAGTGTTGTGGTCAAAAACAAAGACGCAGCGCTCCGGGAAAGAAGAAAAAAAAAAAAGAAGCTATTTCACTTTGGAGTACAGCGGAAACTTTATACCAAAGGTCATAAAGTGTTTGTGCTGTAAGCGCTTGTCAAGTGTGGTGTTTAGTACAAACAGAGGCTAGCTGCAAGCCTGATCTCCATAAATACATCAGTTGATGTGGTAACAACAGTTCAGGCTGCACACATGTGGAATAAAATCTGTCTTTGTTCAAAATGTTCTGATTGTTGGGAAGCAGACGACCCTCACAGGTCACCGTTCGGTGGTACACATGGTACATTTGGTGGAAATTCCTCTGAGGTTTTGAACCAAGCTGAAGTGATTTGTTTCGAAATTGAGTTTTTCTGTTTATTTCTGTTTATCTTACAACTGGGCTTTTCTTCAGCAATTCCTTCGTTGCTTGCTTTAGATTTTCAGTTTTAAATGTTTAAGATTCTGTTGTGTATATTTGTAGAAGTCACACATATACATAACCTTGTTTGTATTATAACCATAACAAAATTCCCTTTTTCTGCAGGCTCCTGAAGGAAATAAGAAATAATACCACCGCGCTGTTTCCCTACAATATTTGCAGTGGTAAAACAAATAAACTTGATGCTTCAACAGGAAAGCTCAGCTGGCACAAAACGTATAAATATGCAGAAATTACCAGAAAAGGAAAACTAAAATGACCCTTGTGCAAACACAGCGTTTCTTGGAAATCTGCTTTGAGCTTCTGTTCTGCACCTCTCCTCACAACCTTCAGACACTAAACAAACAGAAAGAAAACATTTACATTGCCTGCACCAAACTGTGACAGCGCGGCTCATTTCAATCAAAAAATCAGATCCTACCTGCTGAACAATGATTTACGGAGCAGATAATGTTGGCCCAGATGAATTCTGCGACAAGGGTTTCTAGGCTTTTTCTAAATCTCAAAAGAAAAATCAGAAACATCACCTGTGAATCCATAAGCAGACAATAAATGTAGTTCCCCTCGTTTTTTTTTCTTTTTAGTGTTTTTATTTTGCTGTAAACTGGAAAACTTTTCTTCCCATTGATCCACATCTTCATAAAGGATCACTGGGCTCTACATAGATGTCCGAATCTGTGCAACCCATCACTGTCTGCATGTGGACCAAAATAAAACCAAATAAGATTATTAGATTTAGGGTTTTTTGGGGGGGAGAGGAGTGCTTAACCATTTTGGTCAGTCAGTCAATATTGCAGTCTTCCATTCCGCAGCTATAAACTGTCAGTTTGTGGTAATATAAATTAAATATAAATGTACAATATTTCATCTACTTTGAAGTATGGTTAATGCCTGAAAGAACAGTAGCTGCTGGTTTGAAACTCCAGAAAACATTACCTCAGATTCTACAGGTTTTCATTTGGATAATCAGATTATTTTAAAACCTATCAGGACATTTAGGATAGGATTATAGGAAACCAACTGGAATATATTTCCATGACCTCACGGAACGAGTTCCAAATTCTGGCAGTGTGAATATTGGCTGTGGCCAGAAAAGAGTGGAGTCCCAGTTCACCCAGTCAGATAAGCCGTGATTCAAACTGTGTTTGTTTTGGCCGTGGACGATGCTCTCAGTGGTTTGGTTGTGATTGATCCTTCCTCTGCCCGTGATCGCACCGTGACACCATTTCAGTTTCCACATTTTCTTTTCTCTCTGCTCACTTAGACCCATTTAGTCCTGGAGTTACATTAGTATTTTTCAAATTGGGCAAATTTTTACTCTTTGGACTTCTGTCCAAAGAGTAAAAAAGGTTCTTGGACGGCTGCTTTTAGACAGCCAACCTTTGCATGTCAGAAATACTGTATTTAAAAAGTTTTATTTATTTTCTTGTTTATTAACCAATTTCATCAATGTTTTTATTATTATAAAATGTGCCAGATTTTTATGTAATCAAAAATGTATTGTCTTTAATGAAAGACATCCAGTGTTTTATTTAATCAAGTTCATGTGATCTTTATTTATGAATTACACAATTTTGTAATGTCTGATTTATATAAAAAAAATACATAAAAATTTTAGGGGTCAAATGGGATTCTGGGGCCACTTCTGTTTGTTTATTTTCCACAGTGACATAAACATTACCGGCTTTAAAATCATCATCTCTTACGCATTTGATTTTTTTTTTAATACCAAAAAGCGAGATTATTGGCAAAAGAAATGAGCAGCAAACCAAACATGAACTGTTATGATGAGTTTGTCATCTCCAGGCAACTGCCCCATTAAGATCAAACTTATTAAAGTACAACCAGGAAGAAAAGGGAGAATTACTCAAGTAAACATTTCCAGATTGCAGTTTTGAAAATAAAAGTAATTTGAGGTGAAAAAAAACTAAACAAAAATGTGATAGTAAAACATGCGGATGATTTGAGTGAAGCAAATTATCCCTGCCAGATGCTCTTCTTGTCAACAAAACCGTCTGCACATTTAGCTTTAACTTGTAGCCTTTGTATTATGGAAATTGATTTAGTTTTGTGAAAGTATTGTTCCTTTTGCCACTCAGAGTGTGTTATAAACTGTTCCTGGAGCAAACATTTACAAATATCATACAGATGAAACCAGCGATGGTAGTTTTCAAGAGCAGAAGCCTCATAAACCCGGTACAAACCTTTATTTTCATGTCCCGTTTGGAGACGCCTAATTTGGGTCAGGGATCAGACAACTCGCCTGTCGGGCTGCTCTGGCCGTCATGACATTACTCTGACTTTAACTCTGACAAGGTTTGGGGTCAGTTAAACTGTAAACCAACAAATTACACTGCTGTAAGCCAAACAACCATGATTGTTAGATGATAGTTTCCAAATGAAACTCTAGAAGGCACAAATATCTTTAAATATTGTGTTTAGTCGATGATGCAGGAAACAATACACAGAGACCACTAAAGCTAACTTCACAAATAAACTTGACTGACTGATTTTTCCATTACTACATTGATTTATTATTGCACTACCTTTTCTGAGATTGATATTTAAGATTAATGCAATCAATGATTTACTAAATTTCCACATAGACTGAGTTGTTTCCTACCACTTTCCCTCCCCCATCTATTGTGATATTCACCCATTCTGGGATCTAATCAGGTAATTAAACATACTTATCATTAAACCCACATCAGAATTAAAGATGCTGTTTTAGTGGTCTGATTAGTCTTTTAAAGCTGTAAGCAGAAAATCATCAAAATAACTGAAATAAGACTTGAAAACCTGTATCAAATTAAATTACTGAAAAAACATATTTTTCTATTATTATAAAATGTGCCACAACTGCATACAAACCGATATGTATGAGTTAAAGCCTATGTGAGTTATGTGATTGTGAGTGACTGAAAACCTCTCTCTATTACAAGTTTGAATATTTCTACTGTGAATGTAAGGCTGTATTTACGTTCTAAGCTCCTTAACTCTGGAAAAAAACTCCCTGAAAACCTGAGATGTGGAAAAACACAGTTGGTTCCTTTAACTCAGAACTTAAAAGTTTATTGTTTCACAGACACTTTTTGATCACAAATTGATTAATGAACACTTTGAAACATTTGCTTCTTCTATTTGTCTTCTAACAAATGTTCACCTTTACAATGCTATCATGCTTGTTTTATTTCTGTCCTTCCTATGATGTCCTGTAAACACTTTGATTTACCTTTTGTATGCCTGGATATAGATGTAGTAAGTGAACTTGTCTTACAATGTTAGATGCAAGTCAGCCAAATAAATTCACACCCTTTTCTGTATTCTCCACAGACTCTGAAAAATGCCAAAATATCTATCCGTGAACCCCTTTGAAGACATCAGTGTGAAGACAGAAAATGGACATCGCTCGAAGAAACAACGCTACATACGCAAAGAGGGCAATTGTAGCGTGGTGTTTCGGCATGTCCCAGAAGAGTGGGTGCTCTTTGTCAATGACATCTTTACCACCTTAATTGAGATCAGATGGAGGGTGATGTTCCTGATCTTTGCATCGTCTTACATCCTGTCCTGGCTCTTTTTTGGGATACTCTTCTTCATCATTGCTTTGGCTCATGGAGACATCAAAGACCACAATAATGACCCTTGTGTATATGAGGTGCGCAGCTTCACAGCTGCTTTCCTCTTTTCTCTGGAAACCCAAACCACCATTGGTTACGGCTTCAGAGGAATGTCTGAGAACTGCATGATCGCTATCATCGTCGTCACCATACAGGATGTCATGAGCTGCTTCATCGACACTTTTGTCATTGGGATTGTGGTGGCCAAAATGGCTTCGGCCAGAAAGAGGGCGCAGACAATTGGCTTCAGCAACCGTGCAGTTGTGAACCTCCGTGACGGGTATATGTGTCTTTCCTGGAGGATTGGGGATTTCCGCAGGCACCACATGGTGGAGGGAACATCCTGTGCTCAGATTCTCCACACCACTGTGCACGCAACCGGGGAAGTCAATATTACCTATGAAGACCTGGCCATCCAGCAAAAGGACATTATCTTGGTCACACCGACCACAATTTCCCACAGAATTGAACCAGGAAGCCCATTGTACAAGATGAGTTTGGAAGACTTGCGAAAAGCAGACTTTGAACTACTGGTGTCCTTCACCTATACAGATGACTCCACCGGCATGCTGCATCAGTCACGGACGTCGTACACAGTAGATGAGATCCTCTGGGGTCATCTTTTCCAGGAGATGATCAGGGTGAGCAAGAAACACTACAAGGTGGATTACAACCTGTTCAATAACACAGCTAAAGTGCTGGTACCTGTGGTCAGTGCTGAGGAATATGAGCAGAAGAACAAAAAGGAGGAGCAGAAGCAGCTTCGGCTTTGCCCTCAAACTTCTCCTAGACATTCCCCCAGATGTTCCCCACAGCCATCTTCACGATCGCCGGAGAAATGTGATGAAGAGAATTGTTTGAATGCCCCAACAGTAACGGTGGAACTTAAGCAAGACAACCAACCAGAACCAAATCTTCCCACAACGGAGACCGAAAGTCAACATCAAGAAGCTTTGGCTGTACCAAGAGACCCTACAATCACAGAACAGGAGATATAAAAATTTTACCAATACACCCAACACCAACTGGAGACAGTGTATCTGCGACAGAATGCTATCAGCAAAACTTAAGACATCCCAGAAGCTCAAAATACATTTCATCACTCAACCAAATTATGTTTGATCATTTTCACCAAGGGTGAATGGAGGTTCTAGTGACTGACACCATTTCTTCTCCTTTTTCTTTTCCTTCTTCAACAAAGCCAATCTGGGTGTGGCACTGCACTGCACAATAAATTCAGGCCTGTTTAATTTCTTTTCTTTTCTTTTATTTACGTTAGTGTACACACAAAATGAGAATAAACATTAGACTTTCAAAAATACTTTAAATTTGTTATTTTTGTATGCACACTCAGCATGGACTAGTTTCAGTACAGATCAGTTTTTTTAAACGTTTTTGGCACAAATATTTTCTGTCACACATATGCCTAAAACTACTTTGAAAAGCATTAGAGTGCAAAGTTTCTCAACTTATGCAGGATGTAGATCAGTGACTGAACCAGGTCTTTAATTACTGTGTAAATTAGATTTTTTTTAATGAGAGTATATTTTAAAACGTGACAGAGGTTTTTCTGGTTTTCTCGTATTTTATCTGACATTTATCAGATAAAATACTTTTTGTCAAATGTTTGAGTCTACTCAAAATATTTAGAGCAGACTCTAAAATTAAAGTCTTACTATTAATGCCTTCATATGCCTCTGTGTATTTGTGGATATATTAAAAATATAAATATTATCAAATTTGCCATGTTAATAAAAAATGTAATGAAGATACACAGATGAGCTCACATCATGAGGTCCAGGTGAGACGGAGCAGAGCAGATAGAAATTGTACTTTCAGTTATTTGTCTTGTATAAGGTCAGATTTATTTTAAAACGTTTTTTAAAAAACAACAAATAGATGATGTTTTGTCTCAGACTATTTTACAATTGATGGCATTTTTAGAAAAACGTTTCTAAAAATGTTCATCAAAACTGTTCTAGCGTGAGCGGTTTCGATAAATCAGTGATTCTTGAGAATAGGGACAAAGTGGGTTTTAATCTTCCTCAATTTTTTAAAATTATTTATCTACCTTATGTATCCAAATGTGACAAATAATGTTTTGGAAATGTAAAGATGCTAAGGTACAGGCTCCCAGTTGCAACATTTTTTTTAAAATAACATTTTTAATTGACCTGACCCAGAACTTTGTCATCACCATCTGACAAAAATAAATGTAAAATTATTTTTAAGATACCCCATTAGTGACATTTTTACTCAGTTTTACAGACAAATGTTCCTCAAGAAACAAAAAATATATTCAAAACAAAAAACAACAAAAAGTTCATCTGACAGAGTTGACAGTGCATGACGGAGTTGACACAAAACTGAAGGAGGTGACAAACTAGTGAGTAAAAAAAATACTTGATACATGTGAAATAATGCAATTTTTGTAAAATACATTAAAATGAATTAATTGCACATTTAAGTGAGATGAGTGCCCCCAATAATGTCTGATTTTTTTTTAAATTTCTGACAGTGTTGACAAAAATTAAGGACAAATTTCAGTGGTGTTGGAAAATATTAAAAAATATTTTTAATTCAATTTATTGATACTTTTATAATTATTTATATGACTACTTATACTTAATTGTCATAATATATAATTTTAGTATTTCTTTAATTATTTTAAACTATTATAATGTATTGAGTTCTGCTCCTTTTAAAGGCATCATCTACCAACTACAATGTTTAAAATAAAAAGAATATTCAGCAAATACCTGGAAAATATACATTGTTGTGTTCACATGACCCATTAGTTTAGCCAGATATTTGAAAAAATTATATTTTGTGAATATTTTATTCAAATTTTGTGCTTTATCTACAGGACCTGTTCTCAAGAATCACTGAAATACGTGTTTATTTGGTTGCAACTTTACTCTCAGCAGTCATCTAAGAATTATTTAAATTATTGACGGCATGAGCTTAAAATACATGCCAACATCAAACAACCAGACACAACCCTCATCTGTGTTTTGCACATTTTTTATAATTCATTTAAAACATCAGGGAAGAGCGTGTGATGTTGCACAGGAACCTGCTTAGTGACAAAATCATGTCATATTTAACACAAATTAATTTAATCTGCCCCAGAGGTTGATGAGACTGCATCTTTTCATCCAACACATTGACGTATCGAAGTCGTAAACTCTGCATTAGAATTGATTAGAAATAACAGTAATGTTTGTGAACAAACGGTAATAAACTGGGAATTTAAAACTGTAACAGATTTTTTTAGATATTCTTGTTGAAAATATTTTACTATGATTGTTAAAAAAAAGTACTCCTGAGTATATCTTTACTTTTACTCAACATAATGAACACCTGCATGTTCATGCGCATGTAGTGATGCTATGCTCATCACATGCACAATGTATTCATGCAGAAATTATTTCTAAAGACTAGTAAAGCCACAGATTGGTGTTCCAAATAAATATAATCAAAAAATTTCATCTGATTTATGCTCAGACAGTGAGAAAAAAAATGTCTGTGTCGTTTTATTCGGTGTATATAAATATCTGATTTCAAGTGTATGTTTTAAATTGGCACTATATAAATAAATAGAACAGAATTAAATTGACTCTCGGGGAAGCAGAAGTTCAGCACCATCTCCACCAGTTGAAAGCTTTCATGAAATCCACAAAAGGCCTTGGGTTTGTGACTCATGGAGCAGTAGGTGAACTCATCCTCCCCAGAGTAACATCAACTGCAAAATTTGACAATGGTGCTGCAGTGTTGGGTTGTAACATAACCATATGTCTAAAGATCTAAAAGCCCTGGAGAGCATCATGCTGACACTGATGGCCGAGGGAGATTGAATGTCATATGTGTCTGATCAGTCAAAGTCCTGTATGCACAGGTGCAGGTGGAACACTGGAGATACACATAACACAATACATGTGCTGTTAAAAGTAGAACTAAAGTCGGTTAAGATGAATGACTGGTCCTCCAGGTAGCGCAAAACAGGTGAAGACCAACAGCAATAGCATTCTCACTACACCGTAGACCATTGTTTCACAATCTTTTCCAGGCCAAGGACCACTTACTCCATTTAAAAAACACTTGAAATTGCACCCGCAATAACACAACATCTTAGCATATAACCTGAAATGAAAAGTCTCTTAACTCATTGTCTTTCTCCTTGAGGGTGGCTTTTCTGTAATGTGACCACAATAAAACCAGGAACAAGTCACTTTGAGTTATTTACACATTCTGAAAGCATGGATCCTAAACTTTCCAATAAAAAAAGTTGTTTTACTACAAGTGTGTGCACTAATAATGTTTTAGGGGTACTTGTACTTTAGAAGGATAATAAAAGAAAAATAGACTCATGCTGCGTTGGCAAAAACAAAAAATTGTATTTTAGGTGTTAAGATGCACCCAAAATAAAAGGTGGGGTTCAGCTATTCACTGCCTCATCACCATCATGTCGCATTCAACACAGCCACAGACCAATATCTGCCTGCCTTGGGCAAGCTATGTTCAAAAACAAAAGTTCTTCGACTCACCCTCAGAAACTTTCCACTGGTATCTTAAGGTTTTCCTTTTAGTGGCCCAGTCTTGCGCCATTTCTCCATTATCTTCAAACACAATCCTTTGGTAAGCCAACTGTAACCTCACATTTTGAGCTTATGTCACGGCAAATAAACGGTTATTTACATTTACTCGCGGGCCACCAGGGGGAGCCCGCGGACCATAAGTTTGGTCCGGTGATCACAATTTGAGCAATGCTGCGGTAGACCTATGAGCTCTGTAATCTCAAGGTTCTACGTTTCTATATTCAGTCATAGAACTGTAGGGGACCAGATTACCTAATTCACCAGCCGTGAAGTATCTGGAGCAAAATGACCAATAAAACTATAATGAGCCAAATATTACCAAAACTTTGAGCATATAAAACAAATTAAATCTCACTTGGTTTTCTTGGCTGCACCTTCTTGTAAATAAAGAGTGACCTCACATCTGGATGATTGTCCGGAGCCATGGTTTGCTTTTTGTAAAACGAAGACTTTCTATCTGATGCTGCCAGAACACCAGTGTTTCAGTTTTCCAGGTCTGTCTGACCTCCCAGCAAATAATGATGCAACGAGCAATTCACATCTGCTGGGTCTAAGGCGCTGAAGAAGCTGGCCTCAGTCTGAAAGGAAATTTTTTTTTTCCCAAATAACAGAAAGAATCATTAGTCATGATTGTCTTTAAATAGTTCTGCACTTACTTAGTAAACAACCTGTTTTTGTCTGGCCACTTCGAGGTTGCATGACTCCGTGTTGCAAACAAACTGAATATGATGAGCAGATACAGACGGTCGGTGTTTATTTCTAAAGCTTACACTGCAGCTGCTCAAACAAAAAAAAAGAAAACAGGAGGTGGATGTTTTGCTACTGTAAATGGACATCAATCTCTTCTCTTTCCTGCATTGAGGATTCCATTTTTGCACAGCTTGCAAAAATGTAATTCACTGGTACTTGCAAATTTCAGCATAGATCTCTGCTGTTATCCTTTTTTGACGAATTCAGCTCTGTGCTCGATGATTTGGAGATTGAATCTAATGTGGCCGTATAGGCGAGGATGATGGCTGACATTCCGACGCAGGATTCTACTTAGAATTTAGCTATTTTAACCATTGTGGCTGGATGTGTGTTGAGGACCATCCTGCTGGAAGGTGAACTGCCATCTCTTGCAATCTCTTAAGTCCTCTTCAAATATTGCCCTGGATGTTTTTAACTCCATCTCCCCATGTACTTGACAAAAAAACTTCCCTTCACCATGATGCTGATACCACTGTGTGCCGCCATGGGATTTGGTGGCAGTTGGTGCACATTTGCATAGATATTTTAGAAAAAAAATAAGAAAAAAACACTTCTATGGGAAACCTATATTACTTGCATAAAAATCTAAATTGGAACCTCTAGACTTGCTTGCTGTAAGTAAACAGTAAGTAAACAGGTGATTCCACCTTCCATTCACCTCTTTTTATTACAAAATAAATATATTTTTCAACCACAAAAATTTTACGTGTGTGCATTTTATTTGTTAGTATTCATAGTTGTGACTATTCCTCTTATTTGTACATTTCCAGTTATCTTATACGTTATTTATTTATTTCAGACATGGAAATTAATACCACTATCATGACCTGTCTATGAGGTGAAAATGAAAATTTGTAGCAATACTTATCACGTGGCCGTTAAAATCTCCGAAATGCAGATGAACAAAAGTACTAAAGTTTATTGCACGGTCCTGCCCTCAATCTGTGTTTACACATCTTGATCCTCTAGATGCTGCTGCTGCTGCTGCTGCAACCTGAAAAGTCAGACTGAGATTCCTCCTCCTGTTTCACGCAGTGCTCACACTTCAGAGCTGTGTGCGGATTCCGTGGGAGAAAAACTCACCGGTTAAAATCCAGCCTCCAGCCCTCCACCTTGTGGTCCTCACGCAGCAATGGATCCCTGCACGCATTGCTGGCAATGGGCATGGAAAACAAACACACACACACACACACACACTCATGCACACAGTTCACTGACACAGGTGGTTTGGACTAAATATATGTGCTGCTATAAATAAACCTGAGCTAAAAATAATCCGGACTGGGGGGGGAATGAAGGCTATGTGAAAACATGAAGCCTGTGGGGTTAATGTTTGGAATGAATTAGTGAGCAGGAAGAATGGTTCAGTTGGAAGACAACATGGTTAAGGACCGACCTAAAATTACAGGGCAACAGATGCACAGTCTAAACATCTAAAGCAACCGGATAGCTCAGTGGAGAAAGACAGTCATATCATAATGCAGGCATGTAGGCCCTGTATTGAGTGAGTCAGTCTTTCCAACAGAAAACTTTTTTCCCCCCTTCCAAAGCCTCATTTTAACTAACTCAAAGTGCAAAGAGAACATACATCACCAAAATCACCTTTTGTTTATTTGCAATTCAATTTTTTTTTTTTTTTTTTTGTAAACTAGTTTACACTGAGCCTAAAAGGTAGCTGCACTACTTTCCCCATTTATGCTAAATGAATAAAACAACATACAGGCGATGTTGTGCAGACTTTCAAAAGCCTCCGCTGATGCTCTCCTGTCTCGGTTTCCTTTCAAATCCCTGATTTGGGTTTAATAATTGGTCGTCGCCTAATTTGCTCCACTTCCACGCTGTGACCTGAACCCACGAGCCGTGTGTCGGTCAAACATGAAAACACGATCACTCACTCAGCCACTTCCACCGCGCGCGCTCCCCAAGCTCCCCCCCCCCCACCCACCCATCCACGCCCCCCCTGTCCCTCTGTCATTGGTTGGGCGCGGAGCAGGGGGCGGGTCACGCCGGAGCAGGCGATTTAAAATGGTTTGGGGGAACACAGCGCGAAGCACATTATCAAGACCGGTCCTCCAGAGACGCGAGGGACGTCTCAGCTCGTTAGTGCCAAAGTAAATAAAAAGCGGGGCGGTTAAACGGAGGCCACGGGAGCGTCTGGATTATATTTCAGACAGCTTGATGCAAGCCGGTCCACAGGTGCGCAACAGGTAGGAGCAGTTTCTCGCGCGAACCGTTTGTAATCAGACCGTAACCAATCGAAGTCGTTTGAATTATTTTTTGATTCAACTCCCGATTTTGCTGGGTTCAGATGTTTCTCTTTGACGCTCAGACTTCCTGCCTTTTACACTCCAAATGCGGCGCGGTCGGTCACATCTGTCTGACAGCCCGGGAGAAAGTTTAAAAAAAAATTCCACTCGTTTCATTTTTGTTGTATCTTTTTATTTTAAGGGTAAAATGTGGATCTCTATGTGTGGGATTGTTCCAGATTACGGCGCATCCCGCCCCCCCACCAGCCCTGCACCTGTTAAAATGTCTCCTGCGGGTTTGGTTCGTTCTGTCAGACAAAGTAATAAATGTTTCAAATTATATGCAAGCCAGTGTAAGATGGTCAGGGAGTTTTGTACACTTTCTGTGTGCAAAACAACCGGGAATAGAAGTGAAGCGTGTCGCCTAGATTTGTATGCATTTAATTAATATTTAATAAGTTAAAGCAACATCCAACAGTAATCAGACTTCATCCGTCACGCTAAGCGGCCTGCATTGCATTTGACTCTGCATGCACATCGAAATGCGTCGAAATTATCCACTGATATTTTACCCAGCTGTAGCTTTTGATGCTCAACACAGCAGAGAAGTGGCGTCAGCCATATGTTGCGCCGGTGTGTGAAACTTCACTTTGACTCAGCAGAGGTTGCGGAGTGAACACTTGTGGTACCGGTACATGTAAAGATGTTTCTAGCTCTATACTTGATTCCTTTTCACAAGCATGATAGAGAAGTTCACTGCGAGTTAAAAAAGATAAATAAATAAATCATAGTTCAACTGGTCGATTATGACTTTGTTGCCAGGACAGCCAGACCTAATGAGAGATGCTTTGGTTCTGCTGGGAGAAGCACAGCAGAAAAAAATGAAGTCCCTCCAGCGGGAGTTTGTTGTGAGTCAACAAGCTGTGCATCATAAATGGAGCTCATGCTTCTGCTCCAAAGAACAAGTGCACAAAACCTGGGAGTGACATTAGACCGAATGTCAACAAAATATAAAGCTTTGAATGCCGACTAGACACAGACATTACACATTTTATCAGTTGTGCACAAAATATATTCCATATGCAGTATTTTGCAAACACATGACATTATTTGTGCAACTTTACAAGTTTTGTTGTGTTTTGCATAATTTGTTGCATGTTATGTAATTCTGACAGAGAATGACAAATTTTTATGCCTGTCAAAATGGGGTAAAATCTGAGGTTGAGACAAGTTCCCTCATCCTTAGGCTTTAGGTTCCTGATTGTTTTTTTCAGGCTGCATATATCCATCTCCAGTGATTTAATGTTGTTTGATGTATTCTTATTTGAATAAAGTTTACCGATTCTGTTTTCACTAGTTTACCTAACACATCATTATCTCTGTGTTTCTGCAGCAGATGTCGTTGATGAGGTCCAGTGCCCCAATGAAAGAGGAGTGACCGCTTCATCCTCCCCCTGTTGCACTCCCACCCTGAGGCGTCCCTTCTGCCGCCTCATTTTGTCACCATTTTCTCCCTTAGTTGGTCTCCCGAAGCGTTTCAAAACTGTTTCTCCAACGCTTTTTCCAAAAACTCAGACTGTTCTCTAAAGCAGAAGCAGCACAGCCCTCCCAGACTGAGGTGATGGGAAGTGTGCGAGGCAGCCGCTACAGCACCGTGTCATCAGAAGAGGACAGCATGAAGCTCGCCACCACGGCGGTACCAAACGGCAAGCCTAAGGTGCACACGAGGCACCAGCCGCAGAGCCGCTTCGTGAAGAAAGACGGCCACTGCAATGTGCAGTTCATCAACGTGAGCGAGAAAGGTCAGCGCTACCTGGCCGACATCTTCACCACATGCGTGGACATCCGCTGGAGGTGGATGTTCATCATCTTCTGCCTCGCCTTCCTCCTGTCATGGCTGTTCTTCGGCTGCATCTTCTGGCTTGTGGCCATCTTTCACGGGGACTTGGAAAGCGATACCAAGAAGTGCATCTCCAACGTGAGCAGCTTCACCGCTGCCTTTCTCTTCTCCATCGAGACCCAGACCACCATTGGCTACGGCTACAGATACGTGACAGAGGAATGCCCCGTTGCGGTCTTCATGGTGGTTTTTCAAAGCATTGTTGGATGCATCATTGATGCCTTCATCATTGGTGCGGTCATGGCCAAAATGGCAAAACCCAAGAAGAGAAACGAAACTCTGGTGTTTAGTCACAACGCCACAGTGGCCATGAGGGACAACAAGCTCTGCCTGATGTGGCGTGTAGGCAACTTGAGGAAAAGCCACTTGGTTGAGGCACACGTTCGAGCTCAACTCCTCAAATCTAGAAGGACAGCGGAGGGAGAGTACATCCCTCTTGACCAAATGGACATAGATGTGGGCTTCGACAGCGGAGTTGACCGCATCTTTCTGGTCACCCCGATCACTATCGTCCATCAGATCAATAAGGACAGCCCCTTTTACAACATGAGCAAGCAGGATCTGGAAAACTCAGACTTTGAAATCGTGGTGATCCTGGAGGGCATGGTGGAAGCCACGGCAATGACCACGCAGTGCCGCAGTTCGTACGTCGCCAACGAGATCCTGTGGGGCCACCGCTTCGAGCCTGTTCTCTTCGAGGAGAAGAACTACTACAAGGTGGACTACTCTCACTTCCACAAGACATACGAGGTGCTTAACACTCCCCTATGCAGTGCCAGAGACCTGGCAGAGAAAAAATACATCCTGTCCAATACCAATTCCTTCTGTTATGAAAATGAGGTGGCACTAGACAAAAAGGAGGACACGGATGAGGGGAATGGGAGCAGCGTCGGTCCCGACGGCACCCAGATGGACAGCATCTCAGAGACTGAACACAGCCAAGCCATGGTACCGCTGGAACCAAGGCCTCTGAGGCGAGAATCAGAAATATGACGACTCAGACTTCTCATGAGAGACTGAAAGAAAAAAAACGACAAATAAACATCTCTCTGCTCTGAAGGCTTGACAAACCAAGTCAGAAATGAGGGGAAGTCAAGTGGTACTGCTGTGGGAAGCCGGAAAAGGTTCAGGACTCTATGTAAGGGGTCTGTCTTAACTTTGACTACACACAGTATGATGAAACACAGCACTATGAAGCATGTGCTCAGTGCAGAACTAATTCTCCTCCAAGAACTCCCCACTAATGTGTGCTCCGTCTCTGCAAAGAGGAAGCAGGTTGTTGTAATGACCTCAGAAGTGAAGAAATGTACCCGGCTGTCCCATCTAGCAAGTACAAGGCGCTTTCTGAGTTTTCTTTAGATTTTTAGTGCTGCTCCAGGATAGAGAAATGACACACTTGCATCTCTTTCATTTTGACGCTTTTACCTAGAACCAAAGAGTTAAAAAAAAAGTCGGAACAAAGAAGGTACAAAGCAGAGTATTTGTTCGTGAGCTGGTCTCAGAGCAAGAAGATATCACAGATCACTGTCTCTGTATGCAATAAAAAAGTGTCCTCTGACATGACAGCGCTGATTCTCTGAGCTTATGTTTTAAAGCAGTTGATCGTAACGTCTGCTAAGAGCTGCTTAAATCAACTGAATCCTCCTAGCAGAGCAGTGTTATTCCCTCAAAACTGACAGAAACCATTAATTTAAAGAGAGTTAAAAGGTTTAACTATGAGGGATGTGAATGTTCCAAAAGAAGTGCTGCTATGGTGTTGCTTCAGTTGTTTTCTTTTTTTTTTGCAGTTTGTTACTGAAAAATACCAAAGAGTATTATTATCATAGTTATTTTTGTTTAAACCAACACCTGATTAGATTTTGGTACAGAAAAGTAGAATATTCTAGGGAATTTTAATAATGTTTGTTTTTAAAGAATGTGTGTACAGTTTCTTTTAATATTTTTTTTCTTTACAGTGATCATCCTTATTTTTTGAGCCACCTCATCAAGCCTTAATCTGAGCGGTCAGAATGACGAGAGAAATATAAGTTGGTCTTTGTTTTTTTTTCCAAAACTAAAACATTTTTTTTATGATTCTTTTTTTATTATTTTTGGCATCAACTTGAATTAAAAAAATGTTGATTACTAAAGACAAACCTACTTCACAGGTTTTAAAATATGATGAAGCAATGCAAGATTAGAAACTACAATCTCTGAACGAAGATTGTGTCATAACCTCTAACTGAATCCACTTCTTTTGTGCTGTGAGAAGACTAAAGATCATCTTTCAACATCAACACTACCTGAGTCTTCGTTCTGTGTTTAAAATGTAAGACTTGAAAAAAAAAGAAAAAGGAAAAAAAAAGTTCAAAGCCAAATGTACTGTAACCCCAGCACATGAAGGTCTGCTGCACAAAGAAAAAGACATTTATATCCTGTATGTTTTGTTGAAAACAAACAAAAAAAAAACAGACGGAAAGCCGCTTGGCTACACATGTAAATACTTGTCCTCCCTGTTGCAGTTGTTTTTGTTAGGAGTCTTCCAAATGTACTGCAAAGTCACAGAATGTACAGATTTTTGTATTATTATTATTATTATTATTGTACATTATATTGCTATTTTTCAATAAAATGTCAATGGACAAATAGAATCACTGTGTCAATAATTTCTCTTTCATTTATCACGTTTTTTATAGGGACAAGCCTCTGGTATCAGCAAAAATCCAATACTTGAGACATTAGCAAGACCTGTCAACAGCAAAGCCTTTGATTACATAAAATATACGATTTAAAATGAAATACAAAGAGTAAAAAAATAAGAGCCACTCGGACACAACAGTAGGAAACAAAAACACAGAAATGCTGTAAATTCCGTGAGTCAAAGTGCTTTACAATTTCAACAATCACTAAGATGAATACAGTGTAAAATAGTTGATGAAATACAATAAGAGACACGAGCCAATGTAAGGAATAAGATTGAAACAAAGTCATTTTAAATCTTACTTAGTTCAAGGCATTTAAATAAAGTGACTTTTATGGCAAGAGGACATTAACTTTCAAAAGGAAACTGATTCAGCTTAAATCAAACTGATTCTAAGCTTCAAAGTCAATTTTGTACCTGTGTGATCAGGGCAGCACAAAATCATACTAGGGGTCACCAGGCAACACTCTGGAGACCCCATATGTACATGGAGTGTTTTCTCTATAAGCTCTTCAGAAAAACCACTTAAAACTAACACCAAGATGAAAAACTTTCCAAAGAAACTTAGAATATCGTCTCCATTGATGAAGAAATCCAGGCCCAGTTTGACATGCAAGGGAAGATAACTTACATCTTCCACTGCATAACTCCCCTGAAACTTCACTTTTAGCTGAGTGACACATTTCTTTTCAGCGAGCCACACTGATCGTACTGACGAGCGATGTGACACCAACCAGCTAGTTGACACCTTCTTTCACTCCATGTAGGAGGGATTAACTCCTTCTTTTTTTTTCCACCTGCTCTCAGAAATGCTTCACTTTCATCCACCTCCCATCCCATCTTAGACTGTTTCTGTCATCCATCTCTGGAGTTATATCATGGATCCAGGAGATGAAATCCAACAATCAAGTGGAGAGAAGATTTGATTTAAAAATTTACTTTAAGTAAACCAATGTCCTCTATTTTGATAATTATGTGTGAGAAGTTTAAATGAGTCCATGTGTCTATGATAAACATTTACTGTATCTTTTTTTTTGCATATATATCAAGGCTTTATTGAATTCAATCTTTTATGAAATATAGTAAGAAATAGACTTTCATTTGCTTAAATATGAAAAAAAAGATTTTCAATTTCACCATTTTGAAATTGGGAAAAGCTTCATATGTGAAATTACTGAATTATGAAAGCCACACTGTTAAAACATCTCAGCTTTGCCGATGGTAGCTGGTAGCCAAGAACTGGATTTTGACCTTTGTCAAAAAAAAAAAACACTCAATACTTAAACCATATAACACAATTTTGTAACATGATTTCACCTGTTACATAGAGCAAATACTGAGAGAACTTAAATAAATGTAAATCATTGAAAAGAATGTGAGGCTGAAATATTGCCACCTTCCTTAAATAATGGCCAAAGGTTTTTTTTGTTTTTTTGTTTTGTTTTGTTGTCTAAATCATCTTTGGCGGGAAAAAAAAGAGGTGTTGACTTTTTTTTGTCATAATCATTTGTGGCAAAAAATGACTTAGGCAATTATACGGAAGATGATAATATCTGAAAATTGAATCATTTTATCATGTGTTTTAGACTCTGACATCTGTAAGCAATTAATCAATTCAAAGAAAGAAAAAATCTGTTATGTATGAGGCTCTTTATCTCCACAGATAGTAAACCAGTGTCATTGTTGCATCTGAAAGAAAAACCCCAAAATCTACATTTTCTGAGAGGCTCTTGAGTGAGTGTGTGTGTGTGTGTGTGTGTGTGTGTGTGTGTGTGTGTGTGTGTGTGTGTGTGTGTGTGTGTGGGTGTGTGTGTGNTGTGTGTGTGTGTGTGTGTGTGTGTGTGTGTGTGTGTGTGTGTGTGTGTGTGTGTGTGTGTGAGTGTGTGTGTGCGTGCGTGTGTGTGTGTGATCTTTTCTTTTCAAATAAGCTACGTTATCTGACACATCTTGATCATGTTAAAAAGAGAGCAATGCAATCTCTCTTTTTTAAATCTACTCTCTGTCTGAGACATTAGTCTTAAATCCTCACAGCATATCTTATATGAAATGTTTGAAAAATACTTGGACAAGAAACAAAGCTTATTTTCATCTGTTTTGGTAAACAAAAGCACTTTTTTGTGTTACATTCAAAACGTGGCTCTATTTTGTCAATGCAGGGTGGGAAAGTAAGGAGGTACTTTCCGGTCACACCATTTAATATTGCTTTTATTTATTGGATTATTAATATAAAGTTGAGAGCAGGAAAGGCCCTTCCTGCTAGGAAGGAAGAATAGTAGCACATTGTTAAGGCGAGAGCAGCAGAACCTCACTGCTGTAGGTGAACTGCTGTTTCTGCGCCTTTTATAACAATAACTGTGAATCGGCTCAGCAAACAATCAAAGGTAAATGTTAAGCCAGCTCCCATTATTTCTGCGTAAACATCTGACATATCAAATAGCCAAGCTAATTACTCGTTTTATCACTATTTATTTGTGCCCAGCGTCCGCTGAGCCCCGGTCAAGATTTAAGCAGTGAGCGTAATCTGGAAGTAACAATGCAGGAGTTAACGCGCTCGGATCTGCAACACAAACACAGCCTGTGCTCCTGAACTATAACCGGAACGCCGGGCTTTTGCGGAGGCTTCTGGGAAAGCTGGTGTTCAAACAGACTCAGTTTCCCTGCAGACCTGTGATCCTTGGTGTTTTGTCTGTGAATATAGTGAAGTCTTCCTGCTTCACATGGACCCCTGCCTGACCAGACAAAACTATCAGTCCACATGGTGGCTGGCTTGAGGAGGCAGTAGCCTTTAGGGGCTATGGTCTGATCACTGTGTTGACCCAGATAACCTTTTACTCACAATGACCCTTTGGTGTACTGCCCACTTAAGATAAACAGCTTGATTTTCTATTTTAAAATAGATCTTTTTTTTTTTTAAATGCACCTTTAATATTTCTGACCAGCTTTCCTTTGTCATAATAAAAAATGTTTCTTTGTTCCACCAACTCAGCAGACAGAAACAAAGAGAAAAGAAAAATAGCAAAAGATCAAAAATATAATACCCATGTGAAAAGATTTTTTTTTTCTTTCAGCCAGCAGGAAAATTTTCTTCTTGATGACCTCAAGTGTAGGTATAAGTTCAGACTATATTTGCCTCTTTACTTTTCCTTCAAAGCTACATTTGGACATCGTCTGTCACTATTTAATCACACTTATAATTCTCTTATTATGAAGTCCTGCATTACCATGTCTTGTCAAATACCCTTGTAAAATACAATTGCCTTCTAATTTATTGTATAACAAAAAGGCAAAGAGGCCATTACCTGCCTGGCAGATGAAAATGCTTTTGACTAACATCAGAAACTGCATATTTCTAATTAAAATATATGTGGTTGCAGCAGGATGTTAATGTTGAAAGAGCAGCGTTTCCTCACGTTCACATGATGTCAAAACTTTGTACACACGTATATCAACGCTTGAGCAATATTTCATGTTGTCCAAGTACAAAATTTCACGGCAGAAATCAGAAATCACAGAGCTGTTTGCAAAACAGTGAAGCGATCTGGGTGATTTTCATTTCATATTTCTGCTTCAAATATCCCATCCCATTTTCTTACTCAAACATAAATTTTCAGTTTTCAAGAAAACCGACCTAGAGTAATCAGAAATACATCATCAGCACAAAGCCCTGATGCTCACTAAGGACTATGGAATGTCAGAATCAAAAGGTCTGAAATGCCTTGTTGCCTGTTGATTTTAGTTGACTTTAAAGGCCAACCAGCTGCAGCTGACAACTTCTTTGGGTGACTTCCAATAATTGTCAACATCAGAAACAAAAGCATCCATCATCATTTCAACACATTCTCTCTTGAATTTGTGACCTGTACTTTGCATTCAAAAAAAATCTTCTTTTCATTCTTATCTTAGGTAGCAAACACATCCTTTCTTTGCACAGTCCTCCTCAAGGCTCCTGGAAAGCTGATTATGGAAGAAGTCACATTGTTCTGATTGTATTATTTGCCTTGGGAGAGCAGTTGACAGATTGGAGTTTTCTTACAGTTCAGGTTTCTGCTCATCAAAAACGAGCCACAATCGGTTCTATAAATTCAGTTCCGACAACCTTAAATTCTGAATGACTCAGTTAGGATAAATTTCTCTACTTCCGAACTGATTTAACAGAAGGCTTGTAAACAACGTGTTGCTGAATAATTCATCAGCCTTCTCGATACCTCTTTGCCTTGCTGTGTCCTCTTAGAAGGCAAAATTGGTTTTCCCCCTGCTCACCAGATAAATCCTGTCCCTAAAGACGCGTTTCCATTTCCTGCATCTGTTCGTTGGCACCTTCTCAACAGAAAGGGACTGAAGACTGCAGGTATGATATCAAAAAGCATCTCCACTGGAGCTACATTGTCACTGACAGCAGTAGTTGCTAGGTATAGCTATAGCTATCAGATGCCTTGTGTTTGGGCTGAAGCATGTACGTGAACCCCGCAGCAGAAAACCCGGCAATTTGTTTCACATGTTCTTTCTGATTAATCGAGAGACATGTTCTTCTAGTTTTTATCACTTCACTAATAACATTTCATTAGAAATAATCATATAAAAGAAGCAATGTTCCTCTGCTTCCACAAAGTAAAAGAGGCCAAAGCATTCAATATCCACAAAAAAAAAAAAAAAGTTTCCGAGTCGGAGCAGAGGAGTTTGTTTAACAGATTCCAGCTCTGATCCTCCTATTATATCAAACCCAGCAGAATGTCATGTTGGCAAAAAAGTTAAAGAATGTGAGTGATGCGAGAGGCCATATGATTTAGCGCCGCAATGCCACAGTTATTTGGCCTTTTGTTGCCAGTCACAACAGGGTGACAATGTACAGTGCAGGTTGGCACACCTTGTGGTACAGTGCAATTCTGCTGCCTCATCTGATAACACAAACATAAACACACAGGTGGCAGCCAATTAGGAAGGTTTCCCATCATCACCACTGCTATCATGGCGAGGCAGAATCGCTTCGTTAATCCAATCTGGCCTCACTCGTTCTTTTTATAGAGCATGACACAGACAGCTCAAACATCAGTGAGCGAGCAGCACAAACAAATCAAATCAAAGATTTGACTTTCCTTCACAGGTCTATGGCTGACGAGAAGAGAGGAGCAAATCATAACAGGATTATAAAATAGAAAGTAAAATTAGTATCAGATCCACGCAGACTTTTATTGTATCCTTATCTAAAAGATGCTTCAGTCCCACTCTCTCCAAAATTATTTACTGTTGAAACTGGATGAGTCAGCTATAGACAATAAAATATAAAACAAGTGATAGTATTTAAATATTTCAATGGGCTATTCTTACAGGACTTTCTAAACAGTATGAGTCACACATCCTTGAGTGAAATATTAATCTAAATAAATTCGCATTACCCACCACTGAAGGTGAGGCCAACAGACAGGTTCACAAATCCTCATTCTGAATAAAATAACTCAAATTCTTAATGACGTTATTCAAATAACACCAAAACTGATTTTGTAATGCATGTTCAACGTTTCTACAGTAAAGTACATCCCAAGGTTATCAACAATTTGACTTCAGGTGAAAGAGCGCCCATTGTTTTTGCTCCTGTTTAACAACCTCTAGGTTTGTATCCAGTGTTGCAGCTGCTGGGAGCTGCACTCAGATTGTGTAATGTTTGAAGGCTGCAGCTCAGCTGTAGTTGGAGCTTTACAGCTGGCATGGAGCAGATGAGGATTGCAGTATTTCTGCCTGTGGCGCCTCGTGAAACAAGGTTGTTGGTACTGGAGGGGTCGATTTGAGGGTACAGAAGGCACTGGGTTCACCGAAATGATCATTTCTGATGGTTTTTGGTCCATTGTGTGGACCAAAAACATTTAATATTTTACTTTGGAGCTCAGGTATTGTACTTTAAATTGGGTGCTTCTAAATATTTTACCAGTTTGCACATCAACGTATGCATGGCGCTGCAATGTTGTTCATTGTGTATATGACAGAAAAAGCTATATGGTGACAACATGCGTGTTGCTTACTGTAATGCTATTAATATCTGCATTATTGAAGAATATTTTAATTTCATCAGAATAACGTTAAAATTCCAGATTCACTTCACACAAAACATATTTAATGCATTTTTTTAAATTAATTTTGAAGAATTTTTTTTTTTACATTTTTAATTCAGTTTCATAGAAAGACTATATTGTATAGACCATGGAAAACCTTTTTATTAACAGGAATGTTATGACCATGTTATAACCTATTACTGTGTATCATGTATTTAAATTTTGACATTCTAACCAAGTTTCTGAAATGTATTAACTTTTGAATAACAATCTGCCTAAAAGATTTTTGTGGTTTGGAAAATTTTAATTAAGCATCTCCATTGACAGCCTTCAACTGCAAACCCCAGCAGCCGTTTGGAGCAGATGCACACTTCAAGATGGCAGAACTGAGATCTGTTTTGTGGGTGTCTGAGCCTAGACAAAGGTTTAGTTTGAGCAGTCAGTTGGATATTAAACAGATAGGCTAACAGTTTCTCTTGTATGTCCAACCAGTAATATTAACCAGTGGTAGTCATGGTTGCAAGACTCCGCCAGAGTTATTTCATGGGTCAAAAGGTGAAAGTCTTTGGAGGCCATCGTCTCTGACGACTGCAAAGTAGATGTGTTTACTCCATACACTACACCAATGCTTCAGTGGACTTTTGGGCATTTTTTATATTCTGTACAGAATGTGCCATGCATCATGTATATGGGACAGAATGACTGTTTACTGCGTTTTTACACAACACAAGTGAATCGGGGTTCAGACAGATCCCTGTTTTGTCCTTCCAGAGTCTATTTTTGTTTGCCAAACACTTCACATCTGATATCTTACCTTCCCTATTCTGGGTGGTCAATTTGAGGAGAAGAGGTTTCACAGAGGGTCCAATCTGGAAAGAACTTTAGATTTTAGATAACATTATGGAAATAAAATGCATTCACCTCTTTGCTTATGCAAAAATATTCATAAAATCTGATACATACATCATTTTAAGAAATTCTTTCTGACTTTGTAACAAGGATTTAGTCCTGGAAAAGAGAATACTTCCTGAAATCTTAAAATGTAAATTTATATGGCAATAATAGAAGAGTGATTGTTAAGAGAAAGGGATATTTCATCCAGGACTTTTATTAAAAGTACCTATTTAAAATATATATCTATCTCTAAGACTTTAAAGGAACACTTGCTTTATACCCAATTCACTGGAAATTATTATTTCTAGCAATTGTTATGGACATTAGCATTTATTGATATGGGTTTAACAAACAGAACATTGTAATATTTTTATTTTGATCATAAATTATAATAAGACTACACTGATAAAGGCTTCAAGCAATAGCAGGAAGTAAGAAGTATGACAAAATATGGAACAGTGGCCAGCCAACCAAAATGTCTGAGAGCATATCAACAAAAGAACCCAAAACAATGTCTAAAGCCCTGCAGAGCAAAACTTTTCTCCAATTAATCTCAGTGTTCATGATTCAATAAGAAAGGAATTGACTTCCACAGGATAGTTTCAGGATGAGCAACACTGCTGACCAAGAAGAACTCAAACGCCCATCTCATATTTAACAAATTGTTGGTCTTTCTACTATGTAGGAGGCATGTGAGTCCCGTTGCATTTGGTTTAAAACTAAACCAGCTGTTCAGAAAAACAATGACATACTTACAGTGAAACATGGAGGTGATAGAGCGATGTATTAGGGCTACAATACAGCAGGTGATCCAGATCCTGAGCAGCGGTCAGTCACATTCGATTGTCCAGATTATCCAAAGCATAGAGCCAAGCCTTCCCCTGAATGGTTAAAGAAAAAAAAGGTCTTACAGTTGGTTAGTAAAAGTTTCCGACACTGAACAGCTAAAAGATATGAAGCTGAATACAAGGACCGTTGCAGTCGGATAATTTTCTACAACTTCACTATAATATTTAGGACTTCATTTTGATATTTACTTCAGTGCTTTTCTGGGATTTTTTTTTTCAGATTCTATAGCTTGTATTTCAAAGATGTATTAAGTTCTAAAAAAAAATTAAAGACATTTGCTTTGTTCAAAATTGATGTCTTGCAGACAACAGTTCAGCCTTTATCTAAGGGTTTGTGTAAAAATGTGCAAAACTTCTGAATATGCAACATGAATTGAGCACATTTGCCTATCTCCACTCCTGTTGAGTAGATCGTCTTTTATAGGGGCAACATCTGACAAGCTGATGGCCTAGTTGATTTTATCTTGCAGGATGCACAGAGACATTGTCAGTGATTAAATGAACATCACAGAAGGTTGGTATAAGGCTCTGTTGTCTTGTGTGTGTGTGCCAGATATCTAGTGACAAACAGAGAGATTAACAACTCGAAGTGAGGAAGTAGTAGGTGGAGAGGAGAGGGAGGCTATACACTGGTCAGTGTGGCTAATCAAGGACTTGGAGGGCAGTGACAGGGAGGAAGGAAAGCAACAGCTGAGGACAGAAAGGGACACTTTTAGTTTGAGCTTTGTGGGGACAGATGTTGGTTAAAGTAGGGCAGTGCTTTTCCATTGCCTCTTTTGAGAGAGGCAGCACAAACTTATGCATAAGGTCCCAACAACGTATCCTATTTCTGCTCCAATATAAAGTGATGTAAATGAAAAACTTTAAATTCAACAGATCAATTTGCTGTCATAAAAGAAGATCCCAGTGATTAGTTATCCTGGTATCCACAGTATACCCAGGTTCCTTTGGTCCTGTTCTTTGTAAGCAACTTATTTTTGACTTCTGCCCTTTGTGCTATTAGCTGATCTTTATCACTTTCCAAAATAAGTGGCAAACATATTGCACAATTTCACTATATTGCAATTATAGACATAACTGTAGAATACAAACAAGAAGATTTCAACCACCTGTGAATCAATGCTTATAATTGTGGCAATATATGTATTTTAATATGGGGGAACATTTTAATATTTGACAAGAACTAAATCAGTTAAAAATTTTACTAAGTGGGTATTTCTTTTTTTAAACACCCACTTATAATTATAGGGACAAAGTAGAACACCATAGACAAGAAATTTGGAGTCTATAGATAACTTTTAATGCAAAAAGCAAATGGAAACACAAACAGCACAGTGCACAGAAAACCATGAGGGTTGACCAAGGACAGGAAGCAAACTGGAGAATCCAACATGGTCTGACTGAGTGAGTGGTACAAATAGTGTGGAGCTTAATTACTGAACAAAGAACAGATGGCTGATTTAAAACAGGTTGCAGCTGGATAGAAACCAGCCAGGTAAGCTGAGAGGGAGAAAGAGAAATGAATTGGGAGGAGAAGAGACAACATTATACAAATCTAACAGTGATAGAATCTGAAAGAAAGATCAAAGAATATACAAATAGTAAAAGATTTACATAAGTAAATAAACACCAGATAAGAAGGACTAATTTAATCAATAACTAAGAATGAGCACAGATCAGAAAGTGATTGGAGATGCAAACCCAAGAGAAAACCAAACCAACCTGAGATTCTGACAGTTGCATCATATTGAAAGACTTAATGCAGTTATTGCTGCAAAAGGTGGATCAGCAAAGAAGAGGTTGTGAATTTATGTGTCTTCTATTTTTGATAAATTTGCAAAAATATAAAAAAAAAATACAAATTCTCATTGTCTTAATAGGATATATACCTAAGAGCGGATATGTCCCACATGTTTTGTTTTTTTGGGGGGGGGAGTTACGGGGGGAGCAGGGGTTGACCCAATAGTTTCCTAAAGCTAATGAGGTAATCTGAAGAAAACCATCAGGAAACAGTATATTTAAAAAATGTATGATCTCGGCTTCTATAATTTTGTTTGTGGAATTTTGAGGAACTAGATTAATTTAATAGAGTTTGGAATAAGGCCATGACATAACAAAATGTAGTAAAAGTAAAGAGTTTTGAATACTTTCTTGATGCACTGTACCTTAAGTGATTCATTCAGTACATTTGTTTTTCTTATTTTACTTTATTTTGTTAATTTTATTTTCACTGTGACATTGGACAGTGTAATTTTTGGTCATATTTTCTGTTTTAACGTTCAGGCTAAAAAAAAATGCTTATGCAAGAAAACAGTTATCTAACCTGCATTTAAGTGGTTTTAGGATAGGTTGAACAAGGTAGAGGCAAAACAAGTTTTTCAACCCATCTACATAAGCTTTTAAGGTAAGTGGAGCAGAAAATGCATCCAGGCTTTTAATATAATGATCTAAAAGTAGCTTGCGACCCGTACAGTCTGCACAGAGCTCATTTAAACACCAGAGATGTGACAGCCTCCCTGCTGTGAACAGCTGTTGCTATAGGCGCACGCAGTCTGGACTGGGAGGATGCTGACAACCAGCCACGTCAGCTCGGGGTCTAAACTCCCTCAGGAGGGACCGGTGTAAAGGGAACAGGTACATACAAGCACAGAAGGTAACAACAAATTGTTACAAATAATTAACCCGACAGAAATACCAGGTCGGCTCAGAGAATCCAGTAAATGATTATTGCGTAGTTGGAATCGAAGCTGTTTGATCATTCACCTTTCCAGCTTACGCGAGACGTAAAGTTTTATGCTGAAGGATCATTTCTTTCTAAAATGTGAAGTAACTTTAATGGCTTCATAGCGTCAAAATCTCAAGGTGAGTTTATCAAAACATATCAGAAATTGGGCAAATCTACCCGACTTTCTCTGTTCACCCAGATTAAAAAAGATAAATAAAATCATCTCCTTTTTCAAATATGATTAATGTCAACTGCTGGATATACTGGTTTTCTACTTGTTGCTAAATGTGGAAGCCAGTTCAACCTCAAGATGCAACAATTTAATAACATAAATAGAGTTAAATGTGGTCATGTTGAACGTAATTAGTTTTCATGACCTGGCCATTCTCCTTACATTTTAAAAACATATTTACTGTTTAAAGGGTCAGCCTGGTTAGATAATAGTATGGCTAACGTATTATGGAAGGTACAGTTTGTGAATCACTTTGTCTTTTTCATGGGAACAATGTCCAGAGTTTTATTAATAATGTGCAGGGAAGGACAGCAACACATTCAGCAGAAACAGGCATCTGACTTGTCTTCAATTAGAGACCTAATTTAGTTGTCAGTGCCAAGGCAACCAACAAAGAGTCTGTATTTACTGAATCAGAGAAAAATCTTTTTAAAAGGCATAATGGCTTAAATTAGTCAGGATTCACTTTAAAGAAGAGATATAAAGGAAATGGGGTCTCGCCCAAAATTAATGCTTTAAGGGTACCACAACCCACAAACCAAGAGCTTTTCTTTTTTGAGTAGGGGGTGACACTGAAAGAGATCCCAAACCATACAGCATTGGGTTGACTAGAGCAGGACGAAAGAGTTGGAAAGCACAGAGATACAGCAAATAAAACACAAGAAAAACAACAAAAAAGTAGAATGACTCTGGGTTGGTTCATCCTCCAGGATTTCAAATCCACATTTCTTTTACCATGACATAATTATTGCAAGGTTACCTACTTCCTTCTGTTAACATACAATTTCTTTAAAAAAAATCTAATCCAACATACTTACATTGATATATATATATATATACTATCCTATCTTTTTCTAAAATAGGATAGTAATGGTTTTGTTCCCCCAACATTTGGTCCTTGGTCGTGGTAATGCTTCTAAATCAGAAAAATTGTCTCACACTACAGAATAAGAAAAGCATGGATAAAATTACAGTTAAGAAATCTAATGAATGTATGAATGTAACTACCTATTGTGACGTAGAATCACAAGCTTCTGCTAAGTACTCAGATTCAAAGTCTGACACATTGGCATTTATATAAGTACAATCTCAGGTTTACTAAGGAAAAAGTGAATGTATGTTAAATAAGTGAAAAAAAGAGTAAAAACTGGTATTGTAGTGAAGCTTTTGCTGAAGACATATCAGCGTCTTGCAAAATTGCTTCAGACTTGAGATCAGCTTCACGTGTGCAGCCAGCTAACTGGCAGTGCACAGTACTAAGTTAGGTTTGAAGAGCAGTAGTGTTACTCTCCATATGCCTAGAAAACTTTCCAGTACTTTCATTGAACTCTCCCTGAATGGTTGGTGGAAAGGTTTTGTGGTTTTTGAAATCGCAGCCATTTAAAACCTTTACAAATTGTATTGCTGGAACCTGGACCTGGAGCTCATGCATAGGAAACCAGGACAGTAGAATTAGTGACTTACTTTTGCAGATTGCTGTTCACTCCATGCACCCCCACCCCTTTTTTTTTTAGATTAACTCACAAACCCAAATCTGACCCTACCTCTATGTGTCACTACAGCCTCAAGCAGCCTGATAATCAGCCAGTTTTAACTGGAAAATCAAGCTGAAGCCTTATGGTGTGATGGAAAAAGATGGTGTTTTAACTTTCCTGGTGGAGGAAAACAACAGGGCACAAGGACCTGGTTGTCCTTTTTGATCACATGGCTTATGCACACAATGATGAGGGAAAACCTGCCGTTCGGTATCCAGGAACACATCGGCTAAGACGTTCACAATAACAGGCTGGGGCTGATTAATGCTGACAGGGTCTGGCCTTTCATGGAGCCTAATGGTGTCGTGTGTCTGCGTGTGTGTGCGTGAGTGTGCGTGTGTTTGCCACTGTCACCTGTCTTGGTAGTCTTCCTCTCACCACAGCCTCAGTCTTTAACCACAGACACTTCAGTTTGCAGCTCCTGTCTCTCCATAGAAACCGGGGGTGTGTGTGGATTAAGTAAACACATCCTTGATCACATTATCTCCACTTTTCTTCTGTCTTACACAAAGCAAATGATTTCTGCCTATACGTGTGCCGATTATGTAACAATAAAAAAAGAAGAAAAATCTGGGTCTTCCGCACCACAAGACAGTCATGTGGTTAAAATTAATTTACGTCAAAGATATTTCTGAAGAAATGCTCAAGTTTGCTTTAAGTGGGTAGCTTTTTATTTGCGTTGGGTAATGTCAGCCAACAATTGGAAAACAAAACTGAAACAATGAAGCTAAAGTATCATCCATTCAATTCATTTAGTTATTGTCCACACACAGATTTCCCCTCAGGATTGTAGACTATGTGTCTTTATTTTTTTGGGTGTCATTGTTAAACCATCAGTCTGCTTACAGCAGGCAAGTGGAAAGTAAATACAGCTTACATTACATTACAGCGTGCAGGAGATACCGGTCAGATCAGCGTCTCTTTGTAACTTAAGAAAACCCGTCTAAATGCAGGCATCCAAAACCTTTTTTTTTTTTTTTGCCTCTTTCCCTCAAAATCCAAACGACTTTTGATGTCCGCCGTGTATTACACGTAGCTGCAAGGTGATCAGTTCGAGATGATGCGATTAGGAGAGGGAAGGATGAAACAGAGCTTTGTCTCCACATCTAATCAGGATGGCAGGTATTAGAGGCCTGAGATGCATCCTGAGATAGGGATTCACAGAGCAAAAAGTACCTCTTATTCAATCATCAATGGAGCAATTTGTTTGAGCAGAGCTCCTCCCACGTTCACATGACACGCCGAGTCCAACAAAGAGGAAAAGCTGGAGCTTTGTTGACCTAAAAATGATACTAATTATTAGCCCCAAAGATTTTCAGGTTAAAATCCTGCAGGTAATCATTAAGACGCTAAGGTTAAATATGAGGTCAAAAAAACTGTGTCAGTTCAAAGAGAAATAAGATAATAATCTAAACAAAAAGCATGGAATGTAAGGCATTTGCATGCAATGTAAATACATTTCAACTATGTGTTAAAATGGCATAGTTTGTTGATGTAAAATATTAGTCCTGATTTTGTGTGATGCATCCCGTAAACGTCACCTGGAAAAAACACAACAAAAGAAACTTAGAAGGAGCAAAGTAAAAAGATTTTACTTCTATTAAACACTTTTAACACACTATCCAGGCAAAGGTGTAAAAAGAGCTTAGCTGTTTTCACGTTTACATTAATTCCTAAATAAAGGTAAGATACTTTGGACTCATGGAGAATTCATTTTGTGCAAAGCGGCTCTTGAAACACTTCTAGCCTCAGTCCACTCGTACTGAAGCTCCTCAAATTCTTGAATGGATTTGGCTTAACAATCCTCTCAAAGCTTCTGGTTTCTCTTTTCTTGCCACACCTTTGCTTCAACTCAGCTTTACATGGATATGCTCAGCTGCAGCACTATGTGAACAATCTGCTTCTTCCTCAGTGACGTGCTGTGGCTCAGCTTTCTTGTGGAGGGTGTCAGTGACTGTCTTTTGGACATCTGTCCAGTCAGCAGTGGTCTCCATGTGCAGTCAACTGACCCAGATGGGAGCAAACATTTAGAGGCTCTGCAAACCTTTGCAGGTGCTTTGAGTTCATAAGCTAATTACAGTATGACACCATTAGTTTACTCAGGGTTTTTTTTTGTAATATTCTGAGACACTTAATTTTGAGTCATTATCTGTGAGATCAAAATTATAAGAAATAAAGGCTTGAAATATTTTATTGTATTTGAAATGAATATATATAATATAAGTGAATATGTATATTTGGTTGACAATGCTCAGGAGGTGGGAGTGAAATTTCTTTTGTGTCATTGCCATGATCAAATTGTTTTTTTAATGACTGACAATCTATTTGAGTTTTTCCACATGTACTTTGACTATTCACATTTGGTGAGACTGGATGTCTCCTTGCCACCACTCAAAAAAATTTTATCTGTGAAGAGATACTTTATCTCTTTTGTGCTTAATTGTACCTTAACATTAGCAACTATCTCATAAGGTGTAGTGCACCTTACAGTAATAACAACAACAATAATAATCCAAGGTGTAAAATAAATGTATGCAACGTCCTCAAGATATAGCAGATTTTGAGCTGCTTTTCAAGTCAGCACAAAAGTCCTCAACTGTTTGCATTAACCTCCTGCAGAATGCTTAGGAGGAAGTTGAGGTTGATGGCAGCATTCCTTCGAGCAGTTTTTTTTCTTTGGGTAATCCATTTCGAGGAAAAGACGTTGCAGACGTTATTTTTATCACCATTGCTTTCCTTCATTCATTTTTTAGTTTCAGTTTCCTTCCCTGTTTATGCAACGGTTTCATTTATACGGTTATGCAGGTAGCTTGGATTTCCAGTTAGCATAAAGCAAAAGCATAAAGCAAATCTAATTTCCTGCTTTTAATCAAATGCTCGTCCAGCTGCAGAGTGGTGTTTATGTCTGCCTGTTGCTGTCACTGCTGACCAATACGGGGCTTTGAGTTTGTTTTCAGCGAGTTCATTGTTTCTTTGCTCTATATCTACATTAATCACCGGCCTGTATGAGCACTTAGATGTGAGCTGGTTGTACTTTTCCTCTCATCCCACAGCTCAGTGGTACTTGTGATACACAGTTCACGTGTGCTCAAACCAAATTAGTAGACTGTAACAAAACAAAAGTAGAAAAACACCAGTGGACTAAAAATAAAACTACAAATATTATTTAAAAAACGCAGAATGCTGAGATTTTTTACAGCTTTGAGCAGAAATGACCATTTTCTGTCTGCACAATCTCACCTAATCCAGTAAATCTCTGGAGATAACTATGATTCGGATCTTATAATAATTGGCTACATTACATTTTTGGCTATAACTTTCATGACGAGTTTTATAAAGTGCACATTATTCTTAAGAAAAAATTTACAAACACCTTTGAATAATACTGCACTTAATTCACGATGAAAAATAATGTTTTGCTTATGTCAGAGGCAAAATTGAGGTTGTACAATAATGCCATGCTATCTATCGTTTGTAATTTTCATTTTCTTAAAAGAAACTCAAGCTGGAAAAGATTGATTCACTGCTACATACAGTATGTGACACTTGCTTTATAAGACTTCTGGGAAATGTCAGCCAACTATTGAAAAGCGTCAGATCAAAAGACAGATTGCATAACTTGCAGTCTGTCATTATTTGAAGAGGTCTGCCAAGCAAAACGCCCATTCTGGAAAGTACTAGAAAAACCTGTTTTAACAATTACTTATGAGTTACGTTATCACTCCAATCACAACTTCCCAAACATCATCTTGTTTGATCAGTCTGGTCGGTACCTGCACAGGTTTATACTTTTGTTTTATTTCTGAGTTTTTTTAAGAGCATTTCAGTGTCTTGTAGATGGTCTAATTTTTTTTGACTAACCTTTTGGCTAAACAGCAGCCTTCACTTCTTCATCATTAAGCAAACATTGCAACTTGAGACTTACTCTGACAGCGGTGTGTGTAATTCACAGCGACAGCAGCAGTTGTCTTTCCATTCCCATCTTCTTCATGGATCACAAGCTCTTCACAGGATCCAGTCAGTCCAAATATGCTGAATCCAAATGGAAAAAGATCATCAACCTATCAATCCATTGTTAAACATTTATATCCTTTTATTTTATTGCATATAGTCATTAGCCTTCCATTTTTCTATCAACTCTTAGTACTTAATCCTGTTGCCTTTATGTTTTTTAGTTAGTTTTTTTCAGATAAAAATTAGATTGTTTAATATAGATCATTTACACATGGTAATAGTCAAACAGTTTAAAAAATACTGTTAATATAATATACATGGTATTTGTAATATTGATGATAATGTTGCACTAACTACTGCATAAATAGAGGTTATTGCACTGTCTGGAATTTGACAAAGGCATGTCAAGTGTTTCTGCCTTGGGAAGATGCACAAACAAATGAAATAGCCCAAAAATCTGATTATAGGTTTTTTGTTTCTTTTCCTTTATTTATTTAACCAGGTAAACCCCATTGAGATCTAGATCTCTTTTTCAAGGGGGACCTGGGCAGAAGTCTGCAGTACACAACATACACACACTCACACCTAGGGGCAATTTGGAGAGGCCAATTAACCTAACAGTCATGTTTTTGAACTGTGGGAGGAAACCGGAGAACCCGGAGAAAACCCACGCATGCACAGGGAGAACATGCAAACTCCATGCAGAAAGACCGGGTCCGGGAATCGAACCCAGAACCTTCTTGCTGCAAGGCAACAGCTCTACCAACTGCGCCACTGTGCAGCCAAGTTGTTTCTATAGGTTGTAAGGTGATCTGCACCTTTCCTGAGCCAGATGCCAATGCAGACACACTCTGGTGGTCATTTAAGCTCCTCTGAACTTGTACAGGCCAGCTGACATTTGACACCCATCTCAAGCTCTCAAATAGGGTTTGTAACTTTGACAAACAGAGTTTTTTTCCATTTTGATGCAGGAGGTTTCTCAGTTTGCTTCTTTGGATCTTTCAGACTCTTCCCAGTAAAAAAGCTTGAACAAATTTGCAGGTAAAAATGTCTCCTACAGGGAACAGATTCATCTTTTTTGACCGTCTTGCTCTAAAATGTGTGAATATGTCAAGAATTATTCATGAAAAGGAATTTTTTGGATGAAGTCTGAGTTTCCTTTGGCATTTTGTATTCGCACAGTCATGGAAAGAGAAGCATGGCCCAGACAATTCCAGGAAGACTGCAGCATGCAGCCTCGCTAGCCACACACACGGAGACGCCTTTACTGAAGGATGAAATATATATTTTCAGAAGCTATCTGAAGTATCAAGTAGCTGCACAGTTGTCCAGCCCTTCCTGCAAGAGTAGTGCAAACTCTCCCAGCCCAAGTGGAATCTTTGGATGACACCGAAAACGGGTCATCGGAGTCTAAAAACGGACGTCGGCCCTCCAGAAGTCATTGTCTGTTGTCCGTCACACCCTTTTTCCCTTTTGCACACAGCTGTTTTTACACGAGCGGGATGACAGCTGGCTGCGGGGAACGTGCACGATACCGAGCTTATGATTGTGTGGAACCACAAAGAGCTGTGGGAAATTCCAGGCGGGAGGTTTGGGAAGTGATGATGAGCGATTGATGAACACTCGGTATCTGTCAGCTATTAAAACAATGAAGATTACTGATAATTCCCTTTCTGTTCATATCCCTAAAAATCCCTGATTTTTTAGCATTTGCTAAAAAAATCTTCCTACTCTTTGCTTTAGTATTATAATTTTATAGACTGGTAATTATGAAAGATGTAAAAGCAACACCTGGAAACCATTCTTCCTGATAAAACAAGATTATTCTAAAATGCATTGCAAACGTCCTTGATCACATTTTGTCAATATACAATCAAACATTTCATTGTATTACACTGAGATATTGTGTGATGGACCAACAAAACGTAAAGCACAATTGTGAAAAGAAAGTAATTAGATATGATTTTCAAAATCCTCATCAAATAAGAATCTCTACCATATAGCACTTTTACTAGTATCAAAGATTTAAGACTTTGCAAGAGCAGAAATAGAATCGAAATTCACATTGAGAAATAACCAGTTCGACTTTTTGGAAAAGTTTTCTACTTTGGTGGAACAATGCAAGACCTAAACCAGGAACAAGGAAAGACAAAGTCTTTTTTGGGGTGGGGGGAGGATTATCTCCATGGTCACAGCCTAAAGCCACGCGAGGCTCCTGTTATAAAACAGTAACAGGCTGCAGGCGTGTTCATGATGCCTCTGGCAGAGATCTGTCCACCTGCTTGACATTTAGTCACTCTCGGTTGGCAAGGATCCAAGTTGCTGCAGGTACAACGCATAGCTTCACGAACATACAACGTATATGCAGGGACTTAATCAAAAGTAGTTCCTGGTTCCTGTAACTTACTTAACATCTGTCCTGATGTTAGCTAAGTTTGACCTTCATCAAAGTGCATTGGTAGCAATGTTTCTAGTTTTGCTACAGTCAGAGTTGGTAAAGGCATTTTGTATAAAACGTGTAAAAGGCCCAATTAAAACAAGCTAAATAGATAAATATTAAGCTAGTTGCACATACCACAAAATAGAATTTTAATTTAAGTGGTGTATAAAGTGAACGGTTTTGATGAATTAGTTGATTTTTGAAGTGCAAATGTTATAGCCAGAAAAAAAGAATAATCTTTTCATTATACATGTAAATAACTATTGGCCTTTATATTGTTTTTCACAGCAACTGAGGAATTTTAGTTGTAAAATATCTGCTCATCTCAACGTGAGAGCATGTCATCGTAGCTGCAGTCTGATTATTCTAAATTACGTTTAAGTGATTTTTAGAGCCAAGATTTCATCTGCTGCTGATGGAATAGTAGAGTTTGAATGGCACGATGAGGATATCTTAGTAATAGCATTTTTACTGTGTTGCGGTTTTAACCTTGTGAGTCAAACATTGACAGATTATGTAGAGAAAATTGAGATTTATACAATGAACAGACGACTTCCTAAAATGGATGGATTATTTAGAGAATTGTAATTGAAGTTTTGGATGTTTGTAAGGGTAAAAGTGCTTGTTAGAACCAGAGGACATATTATGTCTAAGCAGTCTTAATTCTTGTGTTTCAAATTACAGTTTTCATCATGAGTGATCACTCTCCTTTGTGTTAAAGACTGGTCACATGTGGTCACCCTCACAAGAGAGTGCTTTTAAATCCTTCTGTAGGGTTCCAGTTTAGTAATTCTCCAAGACAATGCACTCAGATAGTGTTTCTTCTGACTTTCTCCACTTCACTGGATTTGTCTTTAGATCTTTTTCGATGCATGTTGAAATCATAGGATGCACTAAATATCCATTTCCTTACAAGAAAAGAGACACTCCAAATTAGTTAAAACCGATGATAAAAGAGGATCACTAAATACTAGAAAAAACTTTCAGACATTTTTTACATTGACCTGTAACAACAGCATTTGAGTCTAGTTCCTCACGCTAACATCAATACCTGTCTACAGACCTTTCTGACTGACAGGTTTCTGATTTATATCTTCTGTTTTGTTTACATTTCATCGCCTTGGTATCTTTGACTTCTCCATTACCAGCTCAGCATCCATTTTCCTGACATAAATTGAGATGAATTGTGTGAAAAAGGCGCTCCGGGTCACTTTGAGGACACCCTTGAGAGGTGTTGCTGTCCAGCTCACGACGCTTTCTTCTGGAGCAGGGCACAATGGAAGGAACCAGCTGCTGTGGGAGTTGGTGTGACACAGTAGAAAACCTGTTTACATGCAGCAGGCCACTCAAATCAGGCCGGACGTTGGCCTATGTTAGGACTCTGAAAGTGTGTTGCTGTTTGGTCCTGCAGAGCTGAGTGTGATCCAAAGAAGTTTAACCTTCTTCACATGTTCTTTACACTTCTGTAAAGCTTATCAGTATGAATGATAGCAGTAGGTCATGACCCCTGTATGAGACCCCACAGTTTCTATGGTACATTCAGTTTTGGATTCAGGAAGGGCAGCTCAGAAGCCTCTAAATCTTCTCCAAGAACACAGACAACTTATCCAGAAGGTCAAAACAATTCATAGACACGTATATAGGCCTAACTTGCGATTCAACAAAATGGAGGAGACTTTGAAAAATAAAAATGCATCAATATTTGTCCTCAGAAGCCAAACCCATTGGAACAAAAAGATCCATCTCACATTTGCCCAAAAATTGGTCTTGAAGACTTTTTAAAATGTGTCTTAATCCCAAAAAGAGTAAAACTTTTTGAAAGGCGTGTATCCCATTACATCGGGAATAAAGCTAAAAGAAAGTTCCTGAAAAGATCATAATAAATGTCAAAGCTGCTGGTGAGGTTGCGGATGTCTAGGTTGCTCTCTGCTTCAGGAAATGGAGGTAGTGGTGTAATTAATGTAACTGTGAATTGTGCTCTCTACCAGAAAATACATAACTAAAGGTCTATTGAGATGCAATACAACTGAATAAAAAAGAGTTCTGCATAATTTCTCAGCAGAGATGGAAAAGATGGGTTTCATAAATTCTTGATGGTAGTTGTTGCCAACCAGGGCGTTAAAGCCAGTTATTAGGTGCTGAGGGAATTGCATTGTCAATAAACACAAAACTGAAACTGAACCAAGCTACATGTGATGCAGTTCAAGACGCAACAACATTTGGATTATAAAAGATTTTCCTCGCTGGTAATTTTTCTACAATAATGTTATGTCTTTCAAAAACACATATCTTGCTCAATTTTGGTTAAAAAAAACCAAACGACATCTGACCTGTGACTAATTTATCCGCTTTCTTGCAGAAGAACATGTAGCAGCCCGCTTCTTTGCTGCCCTCTGTGTTTGTTTACAGTTTGTTGTTTGTCGGCAGGCAACCGTCCCGCTTTATAGTAAGTAAATATTGTTTGTCACCTTCCTCTTCAAGGTTCAATTTAAAAATAGTTCCCTTTAAATTGGTCTCATTTTAAGCCCAGAGTTAAGAGCACAAGCCAGAGATACCCAGGCTTCAAATGCTCTAGCCGGTGTTTCCTAACCGCCTATTTAAAGACTGATTGGCATTAGGAATCTCTGAGATTGCAGGCCTCCCCGAAAATGTCCCATTTTTATGATAACAAACACGTGTGTGGTCTTCTCTATATTTTCCAACCATCATTCTGTCAGGAGATAATATTGGAGAAAGATCAGAGTTTGGCTATTAGGATTACAAATCATTAAAGGCGCTTGTAGCAATCACACAGAGGGTCGTTACTATGAATAAGCAGGATGCTGGGTTCACATGCAGAACAAAGCAGCCTGGAGAAGAGAATAGAACAGAACAGAAATATCCTTTGTTGTTTCACAGTGGGGGAAAACCAAGTGTCACAACAGCAATTAATTTGAGTTTAAGGAAGATGCATATTCACACAAAGGTAAAAATAAATAAATAAAATAAGACTGTGCATTAGGGGCAAATTCACAAAATAAGAAAAAAGTAATAATACTCAGATTATTAAAAAATGTGCATCTGAGTATGATGAATTATAGAAAGAAAAAAATATAAAATATAACCATAGCTCAGAGACCTCCAACGTTTGTTAAGTGCACAGTCACATTGGCATTTGGATCTAAGTTTACAGACACTTCACACTCTTGAATCCTGATTTCAGATTCAAAAATACTTTATTTAATGAAAGAAAAATTAAATGTTGTTGTAGCTCATACTGATTAAAATTCTTCAAAGACTTGTTGTAGGTAGTGACATCTGTTGGCAGGAATTATCTCTTGTAGAGGTCTGGTACAGAAATCTGAAATATTTACCTGGGTGTTTCAGGAATCAACCAGTTTGACCAGCTATGTCTGTTCAGCAGTTGAAACATTGAAGAGTGACACTGAGGAAAACCATAAGTGGAAACAGTGGTGAACCTTCACTGGAGTGTCCAACGTACCAGAATTACTCTAAGAACACATCAATAAATCATCCAGCAGGTTATAAATGGTACAGGGTGATAGCTAAACATGGTGGTGGCAGAGTGATTGTCTGGGGCTGAATTGTTTCTTCAGAAACTAGGTGTGTTACAGTTATTAACTGGAAAATGTACGTGTTAATATACGTGTTAGCAGAAAATCCTAAAGTAAGATTTGTGGTTTGCAGCCTTAAAGAGAAGCACACCTAGGGGGGGCAGCAGGACAATGATCCAAACCACGGCAAATAAATGCATAACACTTTTTGTTTCAGTGTAAGTGTACATTTGCTATCTACATACAACCTGCAGGTCTGACATGCACATGGTTTTTCAATCCATGTGGTACAGCATGGCTTGTAATGCAATATGATAATATCACTATAGACCTGTAAGTACTCATGATCCCTTTTAGTGATGGGTTGTTACATTATTATCCTTTTCCCTTTCATTCACTGACAACCACTAAATCACCTGCTGATATGGTCAGTTGTTTTAAAGCCTCATCAGTTGAACTCTGTGTGATGATGTTATTAAAAGCTACCTCTTAATATTGTGTCAAAGTCATTCATCAAAAAAAAATCATCCCATCTGTCTCCAATCCCACTTGCAGGACATTAAATAAAAAAAGAAAAAGAAATACTCCAGCAGATTCAAAAGAGCACAGTGTCAGATTCGGTAAATCCACATTTAACTCTATTTTGCCTTTCACAAGTCGGAAACAAAGTGTAAACAGGGAATATGATCAGCCCCGGCTTTGCAGATGGAAAAAATGTGATGAGTCAAAGCAACACAAGTGTGTGTGTAGGGGGGGGGAGAAATCGTCTCTAGTCCCTTTTTATCCACTCAGCAACTTCAGTTCAATGTTTCAATTTAGCCCTGAGTCGCAGCCAGTTGTGCTGTGTGGTCCCGAATAAAACAGAGTGGAAACAAAGCACGGCAGCAGACATACGATACTGTGGAAGGACAATGGGGAAAACCGTGGGAGGCTTCCAACACTTTCCCCCAAGTCACTCGTTCCAAAACTGAAATATCAATGTGGATTCTCTGCATTAAACTTAGAATTGAAATTTCACTTTGCTTTCAGCCACTGTGAAGTTCTCATTGAGATGATGAATTTTAACTTTTTTTTTAGGCCATCGCACCAGCAAACTTTCCACGTCTGGGATTTTGCATAGTAAGTATGCAAGCACAGTAAGGTATTGTAGTATGGTAAGAATAATAGTATGCATTTTTAACTTGAATTTTAATTTTAAACTTTTTCTGTATGTTGCAGTTTGTCTTATGTAGACCTCAGAGCTTAAAGCAACAGCACAACATTTTCATTGAGACAAATTGTATATTGTCTGAGTAAACCCAAAACAAACTTACAGTTTAGTAAATCTCTGGCCTGTTGGCAAAAACTTTCTGCTTAATTTTTTTCCCCAGATAATTAATTTATTAGGTATGCACTTTTGAACTGAAGGAGGGCCTATGCCAAGAGTCCTATCATCATTAGATAATAAGTATGTATTCAGAAATTGCAGTTTCAATCTTAGGGTAAAATGAAAGCGCTTCAGAGAAACTGTTTGGCTACTTACCAAGAAAGTATAGAGCTTTGTATGAGCTATAACTGAAACATTCTCATAGCAAAATTCTTGGCTGAGTTACAAGGAAGCAGTGATGGTTTATCAGTGATTTTTTTATGCTTCTTAGAGTTCCGTCCCCGTCAAAAAACCAAAAAACAAAAGAAGTTTTCAAGAACCAGACCAGGAAGTTCACAAAGGGCACAGGATGAGGAGGAATTGGTAGAAAAAGATACATTAGCTAACTTGTCATAGTGAAAAATGAAAAGAGAAGTAGTTCTAAAATATCTGTCTTTTTGAAGACAAAATGTAATATTTTCAAGCAGATTCAAAGCGCATTAGTAACATCTGAACTCCCTCATCAGAACTAATGTTTTTGGCTTTGAATTTTTCACTTTGTCCAATCCTTAAATTGTATTCGAGTTAAGAGATGGCAACGATATCAAGGGGACATTTATCAACAAAGCTGTTTCCATGGTAACAGATATGAGAAAACAACGCAGGGCATCCGGTTTTAACCGCTGCACCCACAACAAGGTGAGCTGGCCGGAAAGGGAACGGTTACGGTACCTGTCAGGACAATGATGGCAGTTTGACTCTGAGAACGGTATGTTGGAAACACACGTAGAGATAAGAATGGAAAGAGATGGAAAGAAAAGTAGAGACACAAGGATGGATACTTTTCTGGTATAGTTACAGCGAATGGTAAGAACAAAAAGGCCTGGTATTAATTTTAAAAAGTCATTTTAACCCTTGCGTCCAGAAATGTGGTCCAACCGACCCCACACACGTAAAACTTGTATCATTTGACACAGTCCTCTACATTTGCCTCAGTCCTCGCAAGAACAAGGGTTAAGGGCAAGACATTGAATTTTAATTAAGTTATTGTGTTCATTAGCACAAAATGATTTAATGTCTTAAAATATAACCTGTTTGGTTTAACTTCTGTTTTTGAGCACGTCGAGGCTGCTGGTCACTATTCTGCTTAGATTAGAAATGTACATTTTGCCATGTTTGGTAGTAAATGAGGACCCAAATACAAACGACTTGCCAATGAAAATGACTTTCATAGATGATGAACAAAAGGAAACTTACAATTATCAACACTGGAGATCAAGAAGCCAAAGCACAGAGAACAATGGCGATAAACAAACTTCAACGGAAGTAGCCAGAGGAAAACAACAAAACCAAAAAATAAGCTATAAATACACTGATCAAAGAGTGGAAAATGACAGGGGAACCAGGAAAGAATATGGGAAAGCTGAGGGAGAGTGCAGGGCGAGGGAAATTAGTACATGGAAAGTAGATGGATGTCTGCTAATGGTGTTTCAAGCTCTGAAAACAAAATGTGCAAATATCTGCTTTTCCAACACCAAAAACAAAAATGACAACTTTTCCAGTGTATACAAAAGATACTATTTTTAAACACTTAAGCTTCTGTTAAACTTCAGAATGCCATCATCATCATTATCACACTGGCTGTCATACTCCATTTTATAGACGGCAGAGAATGTGGAAGTACCAGACCGACTTGTTTAGCTTGCGATCAGCTGTTTTCATCAGTAAGTCGGCGGCTGAATTTGGGACAAAGGTCTCTGTGGTGAGCTGGACTAAATGGTGTGCAGGTGAGAGGTGGGGGTCCGATTGACACCCGGCGAAATGACGCGACCCGCCCCCCCCCCCCCCCCCCCGCACCCCCCCCAACCCCCAAAAAAAAAAAAAAAAACATATAAAACAAAAAAAAATATTTATAAAAA
>CAEGAF010139934.1:0-92621 GCA_903067075.1 Micropoecilia bifurca
AACCAGCTTCTGACTGAGAAACCAGTAGCTGCTCCCAGTGTCAGAATCTCACTGAGGAAGAAACTGAATTAGGTTTTCTGTCACTTTATTCTTTCTGCTATAACTGATGTATATTTGCTTTTAAAATAAGTCAATAGAGTTTAATTTGCAATTTTTGTGTCTTTGTGTCATTAGGTAGATCTCAGGCGGCTGGTGAGAGAAAAAGTAGATCTTGGTCTGAAAAAGTTTGAGCACCCCTGCCCTAGATGATGTTTGTTATTGCAAATTTCAACAGTAATATATACTCGCATATCTTATTTACGCAATTTTGCCATTGCTATACACAATGTACCACTGGCTCTATAATCCCAGTTTTAGTGACATTTAGTCCTGCGATCTCACCAGATCAATTTACGAAATGTGAAAGACAGAGGGAGCTCCTATAGGGCTGGTGTGTGTTTATCATGACACTATCATCTGAAAGGGATAACCAATAGTGATTTAGATTTTTATTGCGAGCACAGTGCACATCTTGGAGCAAAATTTGCCAGATTTGCCAAAAATAAATTACAGCAAAGATACACAACCATGCACACTCAAACCTAATGGGTATTCAGGTAACCTAGTGATCTTGTTTTTTGTACTGTGGAAAGAACCCAGAGGGAACCAACATGCACAGAGAGAATATGCAAACTACATGTAGGAAAGATGTCAGGCTGGGGATTCAAACCCAGGACCACTGACCACATTCTGTCACCTTTGGTGTAGATGTTTTGAAGCTTGTCTTTTGCCGTATTATTTTCTTTCTTTCAGGCATTGTTAAGGAAATGACTCATATTGGTGAAGAGTTGAGGGCCACTTACTGATCTCATGGTTTCAAAGAGCTAAACCAATTTTAAACCGTTCTTATGGTATAAAGATCTTTTGACAAAATGCCAGAGAGTTACTGCTTCATTCCCCGTTTTATTGTCCTTCCTATTATACACTAGAAACACAACCAACTGTTTGGAAAGTTGTAGATGTAAAATATAGAATATAGCTGCTATTAAAGTATAGTTATTTTGAATGTAAAGTCTTCATGGTAAAGGTCATGAGCAGGATGTCTGTTAACAGAGCCAAGCCAAGACTAACAGTTTCCCAAAGGAGCAGGACAGCAAGAAGAGATGATATTCTGTGCTGTAATTACATAATTGGCTCCTAAAAGTCTTTCCATTCATCCATCCATTGACTAGACCCTCCAGTCCTTGCGGGGTGACCAGGGGACTGGTGAACCACCTCCAGCATTAAACCAGAGGCTGGGTCACCCTGGACAGGTCTCTATTTAATATAGAACATTTCATGCTTACATTTTCCACCAACTTAGTAAATCTCTTTTAAAAAACTTTTAGAATGACTACATTAGTGGTTTTAGAAGATACCAAGTTAATCTTTATATGTTGCTAAATGAACATTTAGTTTTTGAGTGTAATAGTCAATATTATCTTAGAAAGAAAATGTAATGTAAGTTTTGTCCACAGTAAGTGGATATATTACTGTGAAGAAACTGGTATAATAATGATAAAATTCTTGGCAGAGTGTTTTAAAAATGAGCAACTATCTTTTTCTTAGATACTCTGCAGGATCTGCGCAAATAAAAATGACAATGTCAAATTTATTTAAGAACAAGTTTAAAACTTCACCAAAGTGCTGCACAAAACTGATAATAAAATAAGTTGATGAAAAGAAAAAGAAAAATAAATATGAAATATGAAATAGAAAAAATATTAATAATGTTAGAATAATAAGAGTAATGATAATAAGTAAGCAAAAAAAGAACCATAAACTCTTTTCCATGAGCAATTTAAACACATTATTACTGACTAATAGTCATAAGTCATTAGGTTTTATCAAAATTATCATGATGGTAGAACATTGATACAACTGCACAAACTAATGTCCACTAACTTCAATGAACCAACACAGAACAGAACAATCCTCTGAAAAATCATTTGACTGGTTTAGCTATTCAGAAGAGAATTTCTCCAAGTTGCTGCTGTAAGTCATTTTGCATGTTCCTCTTCAGAGACCTGAACGAAGCCGTCTGAAAGTTCCTCTGTTGCACTGCTTCTTTTTTTTTCATTTACAAGGAATAAAATCAGACCTAAAACAACATTTGAATGTCATCAAAACTGAATAAAAGATGATGTCTGACAGTCTAACAAAATTGAAAGCGTTTGACTGGCGTTGGCCAAATGTTGGTTTGTCAAATAAATGGAAAATTGAAAGGAAAAACAATATTTGTGCTGTCACAGATGTCGGTGTTGTGTTGCCCAATTTAAATGCAATGAAATTTAGACGACATGTTTTTTTATTCCTGGGTTCAGTCTGTTCAGGAGTTTGTTCCACCGTGAATTTTAACTCTGACTCAAAAACAGGAAATATGTTAATATCCCTTCCTGCTGGGTCCTTTGTTGTGGCATCAAAGCAGCTTTACGACTACAGCAAACACAAACTCTAGGTTGCGTGTCAGCAGTGGAGTTATCTTGCTTTTGTGTTTTGTCCCACTTAATCAAGAAGTTTATTATACAGACTGTCTGAATCGGAGTTTACTGGCTTATTCTAGGTTTATGAATCAGAATCGTCAGAAATCAGTGTCTGACTTTGTCACTAGCTTGATGTGTATGAAGGGAATCTATGTTGTGTGGAAGGTCTGCGGAAGACCAATACTGCCAAAAGTAAGAAATCAAAAGTGCAACAAATGAATTAATGTCATAAAAATAAAAAGATAAATTTTATTCAATATCATTATCTTAGCTGTTATATCTTGTCATTTTAAATATTTAAAGATAGATGTATTTTCCTGTCCTAACATATCCTTTAATATTTTCTCCAATAGATTTCCTTAGGTCATTTGTTTACAACTTTTTTTGTACTCTGACACTTTTTACATCTTGGCATGTGCTTGTGCAATATTAAAAATAATTTCAAAGGATGGTTCAAAACCAGATTCCTAATCTCAAATTAGCTGCTTAATAGTGCTTGAATGTTTTATAGAAGGTCTCTGCAGAGTTTGAGATAATACATCAGAGTGCCTGCAAATTTCTCATTTCTCATTAAAGTAGCTAACGTTCTTTCTTTGAAAATTCCAAACAGCATCACATGAGAGTCGCACTCTGTTGAGATTGGACTGACCACTGGTGCAATGACAAACAATGGCGTCTGCTGTGTTACCATTTGGATAGGAGTTTGGGGGGTGAAACTAGGACGATATATAGTGAGGTTGTACTGTGTACCAGTTCACACAACAATAGTTAATCTGCCAAACCCTGACGAGAAATGAATGGATTCTACTCAGTTCATCTGACGGACGTCTAGGAGGAAATGACTTTTCCTTTCATGAAATTCTCAAATATTTGTCACGTTTTACTCCGAGGCTAGCTGTGTTTGTGTGTGAAGATTGTTCTAAGCCACTTTGGGTTACTCACAGTTTGGGCTTTTGTGCAGCTTGGAACAGCGTGAAATTTTCTCAGTCAGATCATCAGTCAAAACTGTGTTGGGAAACAATCTGGTTCAACTCCCTGGGAGCATTTTGGCATCAAACATCCAACCGTCAAGCCTCGGTTTCTGTCACCGACAGCTAAAGAACAAGCATCTGAGAAGGCTGGGCTTTTTTTGCCTCCCATTCTATAGTGAAGGTGTGCGAACACTAAACGGAGAAAAGAAAAGAAATGTGAGAGCCGGCGAGGAGTAATGCAAAGTGCTGCTAAGAGAGTCTTTGAAGAGAAAGGAAATTGAATTTGCTGCCACTGCTCTCACAATTATTAATGCATTACATACTGTAGTAATCAGTTTCATTAGTTTTTCTTGTCCTTTCTTATCCCAGCCAATCCGCTATGTTTTATATAAAATAAATAAAATGAAATAGACATTGTATTGTAAATACCAGGGAAAGCTGACAGAGGACATGCAGTTTTGATGAATATTGCCAGAATCCAGCAAGTCACAGCAAAAGGTGGCGGAAAGCAAAGCGAATGGAGAGCCAAATTTTATTTTATTTTTTTTTTCTCTTTTTTCCCAAAGCTCTGAGCTACACGGCTGCTGCAGCTTTGATCATAGTGGAATAATATGCTTTGATGCTTAGAATAAAAGATCTACCTTTTGATGTATCTGTGGGGGGGTCTGATATTTTCTCCCTCTCCTCACCCCTTCACCTTGTGGGTTTCCGTGGAACAGTTGGGAGTCATCACTTGTTCCGTTCTGACCCAAATTCGGCGCCGGGGTGTTTTAAAACTGAAGATCACAAGCCGACGCCCCGGCTGCCGTCTTGGCCTGAGAGCGTCTGTGATCTCTCTGCACACCGGCTGCGTGGATGTGAAGCCGTAGAAATCCCACCTTCACCACCATTCTGTATTCTCCTTGAAGACTGATTGAGAGAGCGAGAAAGAGAGAGAGGGGAAAAAAACTACATTCTGTCTGGGTCAAACCTGACATCAGAGCTACACCTTCAGGTCTCCTTCAGAATTTATCAGCACACTGGGTTAGTGGGCCCCATGACGATCCCATCTGATGGATTGCAGGCAGTGGTAGCATTGTGGGATGTTCCAGGGGGGCATGTTGTGAATTTGGCTTTACAAGTGTGTCACAGATGCAGCACTAAATTACAGCCAAGGATAACTTGGACTCTAAAAACAACTCTTAGATTAGTATTTTAGCTGGAATTGCTGTTTTGTAGGGACATAAATGGAGTTGACTCTGTATACTGGTGTAGTTTGATCTCATCCATGTTGTACAGTTAGCACTAGTGGTACCAGAGCTAACTTTATTGGTGCTCAAGATATTTTGATGGGGTTTATTTTCACGGTAAATACAAACGGTTTTATTTACTAAAATTAAGTGAATTCCAATGCGATGCTTCATTATGTGTCTGAAATTAAAACACAGATCTGGGAATAATATAAGACCCAACTGAACCATCTTCTGGCCCCAAAATTAAAAAGAAACTGTGTTTTTGGCTAATTGTTTTTAGCAATTAGTTTTATAACACTTGCTCGCTACCTAGTATTGGCAGTAGAAGCTAATAGTAGCTCTATCATATTTCTGAAATCAGAACACAGATCTGGGAATAAAGTTAGACCCAACTGAACCATGTTCTTGCTTGAGAATGACAAAAAACTGTGATTTTAGCTAATTCTACTAACAATTAGCTTATAACAATAGCAGCCTAACTACCTTTACCACTACAAGCTATCAACCAATAATAGTTTGTGACAAAGGATCAAAATCCCTGAAAAATGCTTGTTTTCCTGTTATTTTGCTGTTTTTACTGGCTGCTTTAATGAGGTGGTATTACCATTAACAGTACATGTACATATTGTTCAGCATGTTAATATCTCTATTGATTTTTTTTCCTTATTATTCCTTATTATTATTTGAATTGTCAAATGTATTGCAATCAATAAATTAGAATATTATTGACATTTTCTAAAGTAAAGTTTGGGTATTTATTAGCTGTCAAAAAAATCACAATTTATATCATGGACCCATGAGTTTTACTTTTTAAATGACATTACTAAAAGAAACCCACTTTTTAATTATGTTCTAATTTATTACAATGATATCAAGGCAGATGACTTCACTGATAAAATAATAATTAAAAAAACCCTGTATGCTAAACAGAGATATAACCTGGAATGTGAGACGGCATCGTTAGGCCTGTTAGACAGAGGCAGGTGACGTGAACATGCACTCAAACTGACACAATGTGATTAATAAATGATAGGGCCCATACTGCAGATTAATAACAAGGAGAAAAGCCCTGCTGAGCACCGCAGAGCTCAAATCAATTACGCTGATAAAAGCTCTCCATTTTCTATCGGACGACCCCATCTTGAATAACAACCAGAGGCGGGTAGGACGGGCGGGGAGGAGGCCTGGGCGTCTAGACATGCTGCTGTGTGAGTCATGCGACAGTCAGGACAAACACGGGACACTTGGTTGGAACCACCTTGTCTAGTTTAATCTGCTTTCATGTCAAGATCCCTGCTGCTCTTCCTTCTCTGTTTCCGACTCACAGCTACACGTTTTATCTTCTTCCTCCTCACCATAACGACAAAAAATGATATCGTTATCCACAATTTGTGAAGATTTTCACGCCACGTGTCTTACTTTTTGTTATATGTCAAATATTTTTGTCATGTTTTTTTTTCTTTAATGCAATGTAAATATTTATGTACAAAATGTTTCCCACAGGCAGTAAAACTGTAAGGCCACTAAATCCTCCCCGAATCCTGAAACATCACAATGTTTTTATTTGTTGCCTCAATATTCATATATGTTTTAGCATTTTTTTAGCATCTGCTCAAGCATAGATTACTCTACATTGAATCTTTTGCTTTAAATTATGTCTATACTAATCCCAAAAGACAATGAGGCATCCATGATATATGGATATATTTTAAGCAACTCAGTATAAATATCCTAATCTTAGAGTTTAATTGGAAAAAAGCAGTATTTTTTTATTATTTTTATTTTTATATTTTGTTTATCTGTTTTTCATGTGTGCACATCCAGAAACTAAAAACAGTCAGCATTGACCAAAACAAATAAATGTTGAAAATCAAAGATAAACAGATGACATTTAAAGATTCGTCAGGTCTTTTATTTTTCAGATTTTTTTTTTTTTTTTGCTTTATGATAAAGGAACTTAAATTATGTGTGCAAATAAAAAAAAATCCAAACTCATTTAGAATTAAAATGTAAATGTTTTGTATCTTTATTATTTCTCCTATTTTTTAACAAAGACACTGCAGTGAGGATGCAAACTGTCGCTGTGGTTGTGACCTGGTTGCTCATGGTAGTTCAGCTGTTAGGAGGAATGTGTGTGAGCTAAATCACATTAAAAGTTATGAAAAGAAGCTGCAGCAGCAGTGAGGGTGGTGAACACAATGGGAGAAAAAGCAGAGCTGACTGGATTTTATGGGTATTCCATGATTTACAGGAATACAACATATTTCCATGAGCAACAAGCAATGCAGACCGATTTCTAACAACAGTGAAGGTCAATTTATCTCTCTGTTGCTCATATTACTTTCTTTTATTGCAGAATTGTAATGAAGTAAAAGATCAACCGTGTATTGCATTTTCATTATGATAAATTAGGGATTGTAAAAGTAATAAAAAATGATCTGAATTAGAACAGCAGAAGCATTTATAGGCAGAATGTCTTCCTGACAGACGCTCAGTCCTGTTGGGTTCCTACTTTTAAAGTTGTTGTGAAGAAACAACTTTAAAAAAGCACTTTAAACGCAAACCATTTACAGTGTATGACTTCCTTGCCCACACAGTAGAGTTGATGCCTACTATTAAGAAAAGCTACACCTCTTTGATTATCAGTGTTTGGTCAGAAAGAGCTCGTTTCTCTTTGTTTTGCTCCCCCAACTCTGCCTACATGAACACAAGTGCAGCTCACAAAGCTGCGCCCACATTTCCAACACATCGGCTGAACAACAATCCCCCATGTTCAAAGTGAAAGTTACAACAGAGTCCTGCACCTACAGAATGTACAAATGGTTAGATGGCATTCTGTGGACCTGAAAAGTGTTAACTCTCTCCAAGATGACTGGCATGCTTCTTCTCTTAAATAAAATCTGCCCTGCTGTTCTGTCCCTCTCCGTTCCTCCAGAACGCCGACGACCTGTTGGTAGCTTCAGCAGAGTGTCCGAGCGACGACGAGGATCTGGAGGAGTGTGAGCCCGGAAATGGTGAGTCAGCTCAGGAAGTTCTGTCTTTATTGTGTTTTATCCAGAAACCTAAAAAGGAAAAAAATAAAAAGGACATCAGACTGTCTCAGATACTTTGGGTTTTGCAGTCCCCCTGTATGCACCTCTGATTGGACAAAGGTTACTCCATGTTTTATTTCCTCTCTCTCTTCTTCCAGCAGAATTTGTACTTCTTCAATTTCCCAGCCAAGTAGTATTTTCTAACGTTTTCTCAGCTGTTGCACAAATCTCCGGCGCTGACTTTAACAAGGACAAACGGTTTCAACATGGTAACACGGTTTGTTGTGTGCAGCATGCAGCTGAGCCACTGTGTCTGAACAGCAGGTCAAGTAATGTTCTGACACCCCAACAGGAGGGGGAAGTAAAAGGCCATGTGTTTTACTCCCTGCCTCTGTGCTTTCCAGCTCCATTGTACATGAAAACTGCCAAGAACCATGTTCACACAAAGAACCAGCATGGCTCAAGCTACTCCCACTGCTACTATTAGGGCTTAAAAGCTGCGAGGGTCAGGAGATAAAACGTGCATTTTTTTTTTTCATTTATTTCTTTTTTTTATTAAAAACAAATCTCCCACTGATTCTGTTGCAACTGTGGGAAGATTAATTTGGGTTTAATCAAAGGAATGATTTGGATGTTTTGAAGTAAGGCTCTATAATGTTATTTCCAGCTTTGTTTATGGTGCGCAATGAGATCTTGTCAATTAATTAAAATGAAAATTCTCGTCAAAGTGAAATGTCTCTCACAACTTTGGTGTGAGAGACAGAAAGATGCTCCTATTTTGACGTGAGGAAGGCAGTAGATGTTGCGCTGACAGAGTTTGAGTAATAAAGACTTTTCATATATGTAACAAATGCATAGAAACCTCCTGTACTGATAAATTGTTTTACTGTCAGCATTTTAGTCACTCAACTTAAAAAAGAAAGCAATTCAAAAAACAGAATATAGTAGCTGAGAAAGATGTGACTGGCTAGCTGCTAGCTGCTAACAATACGAAAGCTAGCATCTACTGCCATGCTTCTCCTTCAGCCCAAACTAAAAGGCTAATATATAGTTATGTAATAAACGTAGACCAATCAAAACTGAAATACAGGAAATAAAGATCATTTGAAACAGTCAGAGTCCTGGAATGGTGGGAGGCTAACAGCTACATACCTGTTAGCAGCAACATAAACAGCTTTACTGACAAAACGACCAACTTAAAAGATGTTTATTGTGAAACTGTAGATACTTAAGAGACTATGATAGCAGATATTGTCACATTACTGAGAATTATTTCATGCTTGAGTTGTTTTTCATTTCTGCTGCCGCCTTGATATAGACTCTTAGCAAGAGTTTTTATTTCCTTTTTTAACAAAATCCCAGTGATGCAATCTGTTTTCTTCCGTCACAGGTAATCTCAGAATTCCACTTCAAACCATCGATTTGAAGTGAAATCAAAACAGAAGGTTTGAACTGAACAATATTTCTCTGACTACAAATCGCAGCATGTAGAGTTGACTCCATTAGCTCAAGATGTTTGATGAGATTTACTATCCAACCTCTGACAGGAAACAAAATGACTCTCCCCTGAAAAGCATCCCTTAAATCTTCCCTTATGAAATTACAATACAAGTTCCAATTTCACCATTTACATGAAAAGCACACCACTTCTTTTCATATGTAAACAAATCTATCTAGAAAAAAAGCAATAGACCTCATTTCAGGGAACATTTGCTATTTGAAAAAGTTGGAAAATAGAAAAGATGGCAGAATTGCCGTGTTTGCTTCTTAACGTCGCTGCGCTTCTCCAGAATAAACTGGGAATAAGGATTATGCCTGTGTTGCGCCTGTAAATAGCAAGAGATTACAGAGCCTATCAGTACGCTTGTGTGAAGAGAAACTGATCTGAAGCTGTGTTCAGGAACTGGAGAGCTGCACTCTCCTGCGGTTTTCTCTGTAGGTGGTTGGGACCGAAATAGAGCCACGGTTCCACTCTTATCGAAAGCAGAAATGAGAGTATTTCAGTGGATTCTATGCCCAGCCTTAATCTCCTGTGGGGAAATGCAACTCTCTTTGCCCACCCACAAACACACACACACACACACACACACACACACACACGCACACACACCAACGCGCATGGAGAGATAGTGGCAGACATGCTCACCTCTCCAGACAGACACTTGCCTCTCTCGCTCTGTGGGTGTAAAGTTTTCTCTCTGCAGCCGACTCTCCTGAGAAATAAACGCTTGCTCGCGCGTGTTCACACGTGCTCCGTATCGCGCCTCCCAGATGCTGAAACGGCTCCAGCGTGCCGAGCCGGCCAGGTTGGATAAGCCTCTCTGAAAGCTGTGGACAAGGAGAGAAGAATCAACATTGTCCGCAGCGCATGTCCCCCCCCCCTCCCCCTCCATCCCTCATCTCCACAAATACAGGTTTCCAGCCTGTCAGAGATAGGACCAATTCCCAGTGTTTTCAATTACATGTGAGAAGGAGCCGGACATTATTGAGCTGCCTTTAGGAAGGACAGAAAAATGTTAAGCGCAGCTGTGGAGTTTCTGTTAAGCTGTGCCTGATATGAGGGCTGGGAATTCATAGGGATCAATACGGCTGCTTTCTGCTTCCGCAAAGCTCTGCACACTTTACAGATGGGTTTACCTGCAGCTGCAGTAGTAAAGCTCAGCATCTAGTAAACATATTCATTCCCCATCATTATTTTTTATTTACATTTTGTCACCTTATAACCACAAACTTTATAGGGTTTTGTTGAGATTAAATGTGGTAGACAAATTTGATATGTAGATACAAATATACATTTGTTAGAAACTAAAATAACTTACAAAGCGCATCTCATTTTCCTTCATTTATGTTCTACTTTGTGTTTGTTCATCACATAAATATCCATATAGTGTTTGAAATACTGCATCAGTTAACTTTTACTGGAGACATTTCTGAGGATTTCCTTGAGCTCGATGCAGGTACAGCTAGTTTATGACCCCAGAGTGACTGAGTCTCAGCATTAGCCTTTTGGAGAGCCTGGTAACACTTTATATGAAGGGGTGTGTATAAGACTGACATGACACTGTCATAAACATGACACCTGTTATGAACATGAAGAAGTCTTTATGACTTTGCATGATTTTGTAAATTATAATAATTTAATGTAAGGTTAGCACTTTTAATGGACTTTCAATGCAACTTTTAGAGCAACTTTGCATTAAAAGTGTCATTATTTCCCAAATGACACTTCATGACAACAGTAATAAACATTCATAAAGACTTTTTCATGTTTATGACAGGTGTCATGTCATGTTTATGACAGTGTCATGTCAGTCTGATCCACACCCCTTCAAATAAAGTGTCACCGAGAGCATTAATGTGGATGACAGACATTCCAGTAAGCACTTTGTAGGCAGCATTGACTTGAGTTTGATCCAGGTGACTAACCAACTTGTGGTCTCTCAGGCTAGTTAAGGACCAAACGCGTCATCGTATTGTGACCATCTGAGGGGTTTTACTGCACGTGCAGGGAGATTAGTTGGGAGGGCATTGCCATCATCAAGGTCACCACAGACTTCACTAGGAGTGTGTTGGGCTAGGTACCGCATGATTTTTTTTTTGTTTAACAATGCAAAGCAGAATGATCAAACAGTTGGGGCAACAGCAGGAGCAGGAGATAGAGACAATTCATGCAGATATGGTGGGGTAGGTGGGAATTACAGACAATGCTGGGCAGTGGTATGAAGAACCATTTGATCAAATGATCTAGTCCAGGGGTCTTCAAGTCCAGGCCTTACGATGTGCAGGTGTCCTACATTTTTAGATGTGTCCGTGGTTCCACACACCGCAATCGAATGGCTGGATTTCTTCCTTAGTGCAGTCAAATTTTCCAAAGTCCTTCTAATGACCAAACTCAGGTGTGCAGAAGCAAAGACACATCTACAGCCTGCCTGTGAGGCCTTGATTTGACGATCCCTTATCTAGTCTGTTGACGTAAGGTACACAGTAAGGCGAAAAGAGATCTCAATGCCTCTTTTCGCCTAGGGGGACCCCTGTGACGATGTGTTTAGCTGCAGAAGTATAACCAAAATAGAATACTTTGAATGGATTGTGGGAGGAGAGACCTACAATCCAAACCAGGAGACCCTTTGATGCCCATGCTAGAGAATGTCTGAAGGTCTAAAAGTGGTCTTTGCTCATGAGAATGAATGAAGGCCACTGTCTTCTGGCTGTTGTCAACTGAAAAGTAAATGGGAAATGTATCAAACAAACAGTGATGAGGCGACGATGAATGGAAGGGAGTTTTATTGAGATGCTTATCACGTTGTGTCGCAACTCAAAGGAGAACGGAGAAATGAGAGGAGAGTGAAACGCAGATACCACAGGGAGGGAGAGAGAGAGAGAACGGGAACAGGATGCAAAATTGGGAATGCAAGTAGAGTGGAATTCCCATGAACAAATCCTGCTTTCCCACTAGGCTAATTAAACTTTGACTGTAAGCGAAGCTTAATTACATCATCCAATTAGAGCGCTGGTTTGAATCTGCCCTTGGTGGTAATGAGCCTAAGTCAGAGGGAGCAAGCAGACCCAGAAATGAGAAGGACTCTGTTACAAAGCTGGATTCAAGGCAGAAAATGACAAAGCGAATATGGACACAGAACAATTTTTTGTCCCCAAAACTAATAAATTTTGGGGACTAATAAATTTACTGCAGTACACATTTTGAAAAAGCCGATTCGTCCAACAAGTTCTGCTCATTACGTCTTCCTTCCCATCTCCATATTTTAACTTGATGAGTTTGTTCTACCTCTGCATGACCTCACTGCCTTTCTCTCGCCAAGCTCAAGCTACTTATCAGTCCTAGGACGTTGTAGATGCTATATCAGCTTTACTCTGACAAGATCAGAGCTTTGGGGGAGCTCCTCAATAATTCAACAGATGACATACCATAGAGACAACCCGCAAATGCTCCTTTTAGGTCGACGAGTGAGTGTACGAGATAGGGTGATAAATGAGGGCTGACCCCAGAGCGCCGGACCCTCCAGTCCACTGTGATCCCGCTCAATGAGTTTGGGTGTCAGTTATTTGTCAGTGTGAAGCTTCTTTGAGCTCCCTTGGCAAGGAAACAGCCCCAGGTTTAATAAATGGGTTTCAAAGTTTGGATGTTTGGCAGTGAACACCAGCGATCTCTGAGTAGCAGGTTTCAGAAACGGTTCTCCTCCTCCTTCACCTGATGTTTCAATCGCACATTTTAGCTAAGAGAATTAGAACTTAAGTGATCAATGTGAAATCACCATGAATAATTATTAAGCGAATACACAGCCCAAATTTCAGATCCTTAGATGTTTTCCCTTTTCATTATGTTTTGAGCAGATATTTGCACAGTAAAACAAACATTTGATATTCTGCAACTATAATTGGTGGGGAATAAAAGATAATCCAATTACTAAACAATGATAACTGACTGGTAAACAATCGGTCAATTATAATTCTATATATTTGTGAAATTAATTATAGTTTTCTTCCATCCTAAGATCACCATTACAACCTTTTTCTTTTCTTTTTTTTATCTCGGTTCAGGTAAAACTTCCAAGTGGTTCCAGGAATTTCTTGGTTTTCTAATAATTTGAAAGGGTTGGTTAACCTTTTGAAAGCATCTCATGGTTTTATTGACTATATCAACCTTCTTATTAAAAACATGTTTTCTTTTGTAGTATTTCTCTTTTATCTATTTGATTCAGCTGTAGAGCTTTCAGGGAATTACAGTCAGATGCAGCTTGAACAAACTAGGTTTCTTTGCCCAAGCAGGCTTTTAATAAACATCTATACATTTTCAATGCGACTGAGGTCAAGACTCCTCTGGAAGTTTGATGTTAGCTAGCTTTCTGAAATCAGTTCTGAGATGTATTTGGGATCTAAACTGAAGTGTTCAGCTTCCTTCACAGACAATCCAACCCCTCCTGGAAATCACTTTTATATTCAGGTCAGACAAAAATTGAGTTATTCACCAAAAATGACAAACTCTACGCGAGGCGTTCAAACCAAAGGAGAGATTTCCTTAATTTTGGGAGATCAGTGATGGGTCAATACGTGCATAAGAAACTGATCTGTATCTCCTGCCACCAAGTCCTGAAAATCAACCAATGTCCTCATTTTGCAGCGAGATAGTCAATGATAGTCAATGATAGTCACCTCACTGTTGCCAACTTAGCAACTTTGTTGTCATATTTAGCAACTTTTCAGACCAAAAAAACAAAAAGAAAAAACTGTCAAAATCAGAATCTGCAGGTCAGGCTTTTCAAATATCGGTGATCAGTAAGAAAACTGCAATCAGTGCAGCCCTAGTACCAAAAGTAGAAAGTTGTGTTTCCATAAATTATAATGTATCCCACAACTTAGACCTGCAAATTCTTCAACGTCCCAATTATATGGTTAAAACTTAACATACCAACATGACACCAGTCCAAGTTGGATTCGCAATGGAAAAATCTAGCTAACGATTCGCATCTGTATTGAAAATCTATTATCAAAGCTGAGAACCAAACCAATTAACACCAGGATTGCTGATGAGAAAAATGCTTCAACATCCAATTAGAATTATACCAGAGGCACTTTAGGGCTAAAACCTTTGATTTCTCTGCAGCTGGCGCAAGGGTTCTTAGCCTAATATGTATATTTGAACTTACATGTCTAGCTGTTACGCTGTGTGTATTTGACAAATTCACAATAAATTTTTCCACACGATTCTTGGTTTCAACCCTGATTCTACCCTCCTGATGGACAAAAGCAGCAGTAAAAGTCCAAAATGAATATATAGTGCAGTGTAGAATACTGAACAAAACTGCTAATAGCTCATATTCCATCTATGAAATTATACATAGATGCAGTGTTATGTTGCGAAACAAAACATTTTCTGTCTAGTTTGATGAAAAATAACTTCCATTTTAAGATGAAGCCCAAGCTGTAATTACTGAAAACAAAACTCATGACTGATCTGTAGTCAGCCACGTATGTGTGTATTGTCTATGTTTAAATAAAAAACGTGCAGCAAGCGATCCCAGAACTCATTTAAGCTATAATTAAATCCAAATCCACATCTGAAGAGGGAGAATTGCTTCTTTTTTTTCCTCCTTGCGTTGCTGCTTTTCCCAGCAGGAAGTCTTCTCACTCACCCTTCAGACTATCAGGGAACGTGTTTGCATTTTTCTCTCACAACAGAGAACGCAGACTGTCCAGAGCTCCTAATTTTAGTCATTTCTCTTTTAATTAGTTTCGAATCTTTTTAATTTTTCAACTGTGAATTAGTTTTGCAGTTTCTTGCTTTTTTTAATAAAAAAAACTAGTTTGACGGGGGGGAATCAGCTAAAAGGAGACACTGCTTTTTTTATAAGACTGAAAAATAGAGCAGAGATAAAGATGGGATAGTGGAGAAATGGTAAATGATGATGTCTTCAAATCAGGCTGAGATCCTCTCTGCAGGTCTGACATGTTTCTCACTGTGAAATCAAATCCACCCAGGTTTATAGAGCCAATCCAGCGGCTCAAGCGCTACAGGGGCTGACGGGTGAGTTTCATTCCCGCAAATATGTAACACCCTGCAAAACATAAAGTCAGGAACATTATTTTTTTGTTGTTGCTGTTGCTGTTGATGGGTTTTTTTTTCAAATAAATCCCTTTTTTCTGAGAGCGACAGCAGCAAAAGCACCATTTGCAGGCAGCTTATGGAACCCTTACGTTGCACAGGCGGTTTGGTCGTAATTGCTCCTATTGTGGTATCATTCCGCAGCGAGCGGCGAATGGGGCTCGGACATGCTGCTGGATATTCCATCTGCGGTCTAATCAAAGCCGAGTTACAGAATGCTCAGCCTCCTAACAGCCCCTTTTTTTTCTTTTTTATCTAAATATTTCAAACGCGTGTGAGCAGCGCGGCGTTATCGGCAGCACCAATGTTTTCAAGAGAGTGACATTAATGCATCAGAGTCCATATAGGCTGGTCTCGTTTTGTGTAAATAAAGATGGCAGGTGAGTCACACCGGGCGGGCAAGCGGCGCGGCATGAGAGTAGAGATGAAAAAAAGAAGTTTCATCATGTGGCCTAAACGTGAACTCACCGCCTCAGCAGCTTAAATCAGTGAAGTCGGGCTCAAAAAATCAGACAGAATATCTGATGCTCTCTCACTTTTGGGCGTAAATGACAGAAACAAGCAGTCACTGGAGACATGAGCTGTATTTTCAATGCTGTTTAAATCAGAAATGCCATGAGGGAAAACTCTGTTTACATCCCACACATACACATATATTAAAACTGTGTTCTCACTAGAGGTGTGTGATACTTCATATTTTGGTATTAATCCAATTCCAAATAAATTAAAGGTCAGAATCACTGAAATCATTACTGATATAATTTAAGTTTGACATGTCAAATTTTGGACCTATAGGTGTTTGTGTGTTTTTTTCTTTTAATACTGTTTTGTTATAATTTGTTTTAAACCTGAGACAGAAAATCACCAGAGGCTGTGATTCAGTATATTTTGGTATTGATTTGATACCGATATTAATAGTGATACAATAGTGGCTTAAGAATAATATACCATCAAACTTCTGACTTTTAGATATTTGTTTTTATTCTTTGATTATTTTTTTAAAGCCCAGGACAGAATTTAGATCAACTTTGTGTCTTGAAAATATTTAATAACATTAACATGATAAACAGAGACAAAGAAAAATAACAAATTAAAGTGGAAAAAACTTATCTTTTGAGAGCAAATCTAAGCAAACTGTTTTTTTACAAAAGAGTTGAGAAACTACTACAGAAATATAAAATATCATTTCAAGAGGGAATCTGAAACTGAAGTATCAGTCTTAGTGTTGATCTGATACTGCCTTGGTATCGATATTATTAATATTTTTAATTGATCCGCTCAGATTTCACATTTGGAGTCACTACAAAACAGTTACCCTGGTTCTTGGCAGCTTTCATTGTGAGCACATGCACAACACATCAACCTTAGGTCAACTCTGCCCTTCCTTTGAGGGTTAGCAGGAGAATCAGAGGTGCATTCAGGGGACCCAAAAGGTGCCCAGCCAGTAGACATTGTTGACTGGATTAAAATACTGTGTCATCAGGCTCAAGGCAAACAACAGGAAATGAAAAGATGGTAGACTTGATAACTGCCTGGCCCGCTTTGTGGATGAGGGGTGATATTCATTATTTTTCCCAGCAGCCCAGGCCTGTCAGTCTACACAGGCTGACGCCATAAGGCCCTGAGGCAGCACCGCCGACTGAAAGCACAGCAGAGCGGTGGGACGGGTTTGACGGAACAATCTCTCACTTTCAACATTCATGTGCAGGATCAACATTTCATAAGTTGCTAAATAATGACTGCATGCTGTGTTCTTTTGGGTTTGCACATCAGCCAGGAATAAGCTGAGAAACAACATCCTCCCCGTACAGCCAGAGGATTACAGTCCTGCTAAAGCGTCACAAGGTCGTCCACCTGCAATGTCAGCCACTCTCACTGTGGAAGTAGGACATGGAGAGAGTGGAAGTAACTGCTCATAATGGGGCTAAGCCCAAAGCAGCTGTAGCAAGTTGCACTTGCAGCACATCTGCCACAGATGGCAGCGTAAAGATAGCTGAGCTGGTTTCTCCTCACCCTCCATCACACATGGCTTTCTTTGTTAGACAGACAGGGGGAAAAAACAGAAAAACGACCCGTTTAGGAAGTCCTCCAGAATCCTCTTGTTCCTCAAACGTGCCACCACGCTCTGCTGTCCTCCGGTCGTCACGGCGCAAGCACATCCCTCAGACATAAAGACACAGTGGAGGGAGATAACCGCAGCATTGCCATGGAAACTAGACATTAGAGCATTGTCAGCAAGAGAAGAAGTCAGAAAGTTCTAGATTTACAAAATCCTTTTTCCTTCGCAGCTCTTGTGTTTTTCTTCATGTCTGTTTTTTTTCTGAAATGTAATGTTATATGTTTTGGTAGTCATGGTAACTCAACTGCATTGGTTCTTTGAAATTATTTGCTGAAATGTGACTGAAAGGTTTCTGGGGTTGGGGTGTCTGTATGTTGATGAGTTAAACTGAGGGCCGTAGAGGAACTCCTACAATCCCAGAACCCCTTTTCCTTATTACTCTCGCCCGTTTCAACCCTGAACTGCCCTTTCCAAAGCCTCACCCACGGAGTTCCACTCACTCACCCCATCAATCAAACAAAGAGCCTGAGCCATGATTTTATGCTGTTGATGTTAGCATTATCTTTGCTCATGTTTTGCTCTTACCTTCCCTTTTCTTCTCTCCCCAAAGATGTGATGTAATTTATTCCCGTCTGCCATGTTTTATGACTGTTTCGTGCTCTTTGACCCATACATATTTGCCACTCTGACCAAAAAGAAAAAAATCTGTTTTCATTTTACTGCTTTGTGCCCTTATGCTTCCCGATATGTGTAAACAGCTATTGTGTCACTGAAGGATTCACCTTTGGTGTTTGTCCTTTTTCATTTTGCGCCCAGTAATCTTTCTCTGGTCCTTATTTCACTGTGGGAATATGACAGATTAATAAAAGGAGATAAACAAACTTTGGCTCATTAAGAGCTTTTTCTAACCATTGATGATGGTTTTAGATGAATGGATTTAGTGGGAGTAGGGCTTGAAAAGTTTATGTTTAAAAAAATGACACTTCTTTTGGAAACGTTTTTATGCCTTTTGAACTTTTTTCACATTTTTGCACATTACAATAACAAACTTCAAAGTATTTTATTGAAATTCTATATATGCCAACACAACATTGGGATTCATTACGAAGGTGAAGGAAAACAATGCGATGCTTAACACTTTGTGTAATTAAAACAAAACAAGAGTCAATTGAATTCAGACCCTTTACTGTTTTACCTCTGAATGAAATCAAGTGTAGCCAATTACCTCGGTGTAAATATAACCATCTGTGAAGCCATCAAAAGACTGTTGTTTGTTACTGGTAAACAAATAGAATCATAAAGAACAAGCTAAAGTAATGAATTATTTCTGTTTTTGATTAATCTGAAAATAGAACATACGGAAATAGATGGCAACACAGAGCTTTCTGCAGGTACATTGGTAGGTGTGGAATATGCACCAATAGGCATCAGTGGAAGAAATGCAAATCTGGCAGAAGTAAAACTGAAAACATGAGTTCAAGGTTAGGTTGTAAAACAATATCCCAAGGTTTAATCATCTCATAAGAAGCTGGTCAAGGTGAATGGGAAAATAAATTTGGCTAAATATAGGGTAATAGGTAGCAAAAGACTCGACACTAAAGCCCCTTCTATGTTGTCAAGTCTCACTAGATTGAGACATTGACTGGCTAAAGCTACGTGGGTTTGGTCGAGACTCCGATGATGTCATTTTGCACGTGTATCCTTAGGCAAGCAGTTTCTCCAAAATTTCTCAATGTATTTGTTCATTGTTGTCCAGTTGATGCTGTCAGTGTACTTTGGCCACAATCGCTAGAAAGGTTTGGACCTCAATGTTTTATAATGTTATTGTCTATTTGCACTTCACCTTCTTGACAATTACTACAGTCAGTTGCACCGATTGAGTTGTTTTTGTTCGAGGAGGAATCAATAGGCCAGACCTTGCTTGTACTAGGTCTAGTTTTGTCTGCATAGATCTGAACCAACCCAAAAATCAGGGAAGAACTGCACAGTATATGCAAATAGAGATTAATCTAGATGGAGGCTGAGTGGTGGAGAATCGATTAAAGCCTTGCTAGTAGAGAAGGGGCTGAAGGCAGAGGGTCAGCTTCTAGGAAGACAATGACCCTTAGCATAAAACCAGAGCCAGTGGTTTACATCAAAGCATATTTGTATCCCCAACCAAAGTCCAGACCTAACTATAAAACTTTTATTGACTCAGTAGGGCTGAGTTTAAATCCATAAGACACATTTTATTTTAAAAATAAAATAAAAAACATGTTTCACTTTTCTTGCACTTCAGAATTATACACAACTTTGTGTTAAATCCCAACAAAACTAAAGTTTGATGTCGCAATGTAAAAAACAAAAATGTGAAAAAGATCAAAGTCGATAAATATAGCAAGGCACTAGATGTTTAACTCCCTGAAACATACTTATTTGTAGTGAGCTTTGAAAGTTAAGCCTTAAAAGTAAGACTTCTGCAGTGCCTTGTTTTGACAAATGAGCCATAGAAACCACCGTGCCAAGAGTGGTGGGAGAAACAGGGAAAGCATTCTCATAAAGTAACATTTGGGACAAGAAAAGGTAGAGGTCAGTGAGTAATTCAAGAACGTATGCCTTTGCATTGTAATTCATTTTAACACTAGAAAGTAGTAAAAGAGGTAAAGGGGGGTGGTTGTTTATTACTATCCGAGAACAATCTTACACAGCTTTCTTTTTGTAATTTTTTTTTTCATGCAAAAATCATGCGGCCAATTTGTTGATGTAAGTGACCTGAACCTCGTGGTTTGCTATCTTACTTAACCACTCACAGCAGAAACACCTGAGTGCTAGTGTAGGTAAGACTAGAAAGTCAGCAGTTTACAACAGGATTTGTAGTGCAATAAATGTTAAATTTGTCAGTGTTGTTTGTAGCTTACTGATACATTTTGTTAGTGACGTAACACATAGGTCTGTCCAGACTAGAGAGGCAGATCAGGATAGAGTACTTTCTTGTATTTTGTACAACACAAAGCAGCTCAGATGTAGTCAGTACAGTTTTCTTAAATAGAAAAGAATAGACAGACATAACTAACTTTATGTTAAGATGTAGAGATTAATGCTGGCTTTCCTATTTTCATTTGAACTGTTCTGTTTGATTTGAACTGAAGGCGGGCTCTATAAGGCGGTCTCTAACACTCTGTTTCTTCATTTTCTCTTTCTTGTCCTAGGAGGTGAATTAGTGTTGCCCATTATAACGGTGGACTCCCTAGATCCCCCCTCTATTGCCACCCGCTACCCAGTAATTCCCCCGCCCCCCACCACCTATCGCCCTTTCCTCACCCTGCTTGAAACCACCAAAGAGTCCGTCCCCATGCCCAACGGCCGCCCCCCCTGCCCCTTGGATCAGGAGGACTGCGAGGAGACCATAGAGGTTTCGGGTTCGGGGGAGATGACAGAGACGGATGACGAGGACTATTATAAAAACTCCCCTCTGGTCACTGATAGAACTGTCCTCCCTCCTCCCCCGGCAGTCGAGGGTGGGGTCCAGAACCCCCGAGACCGCCACTTCTCTCGCAACCCCAACTCCCATCGCCCACCGCTTTCCTCCACCCCCACCGCCAACCCTGACCAGCTAGGCCCCCGCGTCAAACCGGCTGCTGGCGGCAGCAGCAGCAGTAGCAACAATATCCCCGCCGGCAAAATGAACACCCGAGATCAAGTGCTGCTGCCGCCGGCCCACCCCTCGTCAGACCCGGGCCACCGCAGAATCCCGGGAATAACCTACCCCCCAAATTTCCCCCATGTTCCCACTCCAGATCCCACGTCTCCTGAGAGAGGCCTCCCCGGCGCCGTGGAGGTGCAGCAGTCCAGCAGCACCACGGGGATGGTGGTGGGCATTGTAGCGGCGGCAGCGCTCTGCATCCTCATCCTGCTTTACGCCATGTACAAGTACCGCAACCGAGACGAGGGCTCCTATCAGGTGGACCAGAGCCGCAACTACATCAGCAACTCGGCCACGCAGAGCAACGGCGCTCTGGTGAAGGAAAAACAGCCCGCCACTGCCAAGACAGTCACCAAGAACAAGAAGAACAAAGACAAGGAGTACTATGTGTGAGGAAGCGCCGCCGTCACACGCAAAGACAGACAGCAGGCGCAGAGAAAGAAAGAGACGGGAGACAGAAAAAGACGGAGGGAGAGAAAGCAGCTTTGTGGTAACGGCAATCACACACTAGCTGATTTGGTTAAAATTCAGTATTGTAAATTCAAACTACGGCAAAAAAGGAGCAGCAAAAACAACATAGAGGCGTCATTGTTCTTGTCACGCCTTGAATTCGTTAAAATGTTAACTCTGGTGTCGATTATGATGGAATCTGACAAACCCACTTTTAAATCTTCATAGGTACAGTGCCAACAACCACGGAGACGATGCTGATAAATCAGTAATTCCTTGGTAAAGTCCTAAGTACTGTAAACATGCACCATCAAAAGTATTGGCCTATAATTCATTTTGAGTGGGTAAAACTTGAAAAGTCATTTGCAAACACCAAAACAGAACACACATTAGCATTGTGCTAGCATTCCTGGAACAAAATTTACCGCCATCCTACAGAAATATTTAAGTCGAATACATCTGGGAGTTAAGAAACACCTGTAGTCTCTCACGTCTGAACGGGTCTCTCTCTCTTTCGCTCACTGGCTAGCGCTCTCTGTTTCTCTCCTTGTCTATGGTGCCTAGCAGCCGATGCAATGCGAACTCTGCCATGTTTCAAGCATGTAGTATTCATTTACGAAAAAGAGATAAACAATTTTCCTTTCTGTGGAGTTTCAAAAAAAAAAACGGGAAAAAAATCACGATGACTGACGATCATACCGTTAAACGTAGCAACTATGTGAGATACCATCGAGCTCCAACCTAACGGATGCTAACTTGTACGTTTAGCCGCCAAAAACTCGTGGCCAAACCCACTTGGCCCATCTTTGTTCCAGCAGATATATGTCGTGTGTTTCGGGACGCCACGGCGCCCCCGAGTGGGCCAACAAAGAAACTGTCATGTTCTTACAGTTACTAATCACAGAAAAAAACTCCAGCAAACCAGATGAACTCTGTTCTATATAACTATAAATATATGTATAGACGATGCAGAAACTTATGGACCTAAAGCGTGAGCAAGTCTATAAGTAAGTTTGCTGACAGAGCACAAGGAAGAAGGACTTCAGGATTTTTTTGACAACACCCAACTCCCTAATCTTGACAACCCTATCCCTCTCATGAACAGTGTGGCTGATGAAACAGCCTATGGCAAGATTCAGCTGCTATCTTTTATTTCCTCCCTCCTCATTTCGGAATAAATGACAGACGTTTTAGGGTAATTCCGATTACATTTTTGCGGGAGTTCCAATGTGGAGGAGATCTATTACAGCAGAATAAAGAGACCACTTTTTGTCCTTCTCTTGCCTGACTGGACTGATGGCAGCCAAAGGGCAAAACTAACTTTGTGGGAGGAGTATCCACAAGAATGGCTAGTCCCCGGATGATGTACAACTGAACTTTAGTATTCCAATTTTCAACTCTATAAAAAAAACTAAACTGAACCATGAAAAGAAAATTCCTGAAACAAGTTTGTGAAATGTCTAAATATTTGACACTCATCCCATTACTGAGACAGACATGTGTTTTCCCTACTATCATTCCTGTTTGAGGAAAAAAAAATGACCTGGGATACTGAAATTTCTATGTATTTTTTTTGGTAACTGAGCAAATGTGATTTGGGTTAAAACATAACATTCCCGATTTCCATGGGAAAATAAGATCCTCTTTTATTCTGTTTCTGTCATCGTTCATCTTTTGTTTCCTTTCCTTTTTGTGTCCTGCATCTATTCCTTCTACAGCAGATTGTCCATCTGTCAATCTTTTTCTTTTTTCACTTGCCAGGTTCCATCGATTTTTCCTCGTCATGTTCGTCTGGTTTTTCTCCTCTTCCTCCATTTCAAACATGCTCCTCCCAGTATCTACCTGTTCTTTCTAAATGTTATTGTAAAGTGTTCCAGTGAGATGACTCTAAATATGTGTACATTAACAGAGGGAATACACTTGGTTATATACTTCTTACTCTGTGTCATGTGTTCTTTATACTGTCTTCTAACCCTAATTTCTGCTAGATTTAACTTAGTGTCCTAGTCTGAGCCAAACTGTAATTTGGGTTAAAATCTGATTCTTTTTTACTGTTCCCAGTGAGCTGAAGGAACTTACCTATTTGTGTCATATGACCTGCCCTTGGATACCAACAGAGAGGTCTTGGTGTGGCATTGAGGAAAAAAAAATAGTCATAAGAAACGCCCAAGGTTCTAAAGTTATGAAGTCAGTTCATAACTTTAGAACTGACTTCTAAAGTCAGTTCTAGTGAACAAGTCACTAGAACAAGTCTAGTGACTTGTTCTCTTGTTCTCTCTTGTTCTCTCGTGTCATATAAAAACAAAGAGGAAACATGCTAATGTTAGCATGGAACTACAGCAAAGTATGCGCTGTTAAAACAGCAGGAGCAAAACTTTACTTTGTCCAAGGATGATACATTTTACATGAAAGAGTTTGTATTGCAGCAGAATATTTAGGCTGACCAACAGAAACTGGTTGTAATAAAATACCAGCAGCTCTCGGGGAGGATGGGGTTGGAGGGTTGGGAGTTGTCTTATACCCAACATTGAATTTATTGATTTTACTGAGGTATCAGGTTGTATATCACCACTAGCGAGTTCCTATATTTATATAAGTGTGATCACTTTCAGGAAATTCCTAATTCAAACTGGTTTCCAGTTATCTGCCATTGACTTGAAACTCTTAGCATTTGACAACTATCACGCTCTAAAGAAAAAGTTACGTAGGTTTAGGCAGTCATGGGTCGTTTATTGGTACCAAGGTACCAAGGTTTGAAAGTTATTTTCCTCCAGAAGGCTACTTTCCTCAGTTACCAGGTGGTGTGGAGATTTTTTTTTCTTGTTATGCTTGTTTTACTCAAGAAAAGGCAAAAAATAGCCTTGGAGCTACTAAGCTTACCAGCTGTTCATTCAATATTCACTCAAGTCCGTGCTAAGAAATAACAAAAGTATAGTATTTAGGGGTGTAAAAAGACCTTGTTGCACAAGATCTCACAATATTTAAACATCACAATATTTCTTGCTGAGATTACTGTGATCTTATGAGCATTAGCCAGTCATGGCTTCGCTTGAGGAAGTTGTAACAGAGGATGCCCTAGCTTAGCTCTTAAATCATTAGTTTGGTAGCAGTTTGGTTTTCCAGGAAGAACAATAAACGGCAGCAGAGCGACAAAGACACAATCACTGAAAGTTATTCGGACGCCCAAAGAGACAGAAAGCATCGCTATAACAACCGAAGGCTGGATGTCTAGAGGTATGTATAGTTGATAAAAAGAAAGACATCTGTTTGTTGAGTTTGTGGCCAAATCAATAAAAATGCAGAATAAAGGTCTTTTTGATGCATCAATTTGATCTTTGAAGTTTTCTTGAGATCTCATCTTGTTTCGTTCAATATCTCGTCTTGTGAGTTCTAGATTTCATTACAACCCTAATGGTTTAAATAACAAAACTGTAACCCATAGGGTTATACAATTTATTTGTTTTTTTGTGTCAATATATTGTGCTACAGTGAAGCTGAGGTACTTTTTACCCAAAGTTATCACATGGTAGGAGAACGATGCCAGCCGAGAGACGATGCAGTAGCCCTGTAAGGCTTCAGGGGAACGATTCACTGACACGGCATGGATCCATTTGTTCCATTAGAAGCCACCTTACTGTTGATCAATAAAGGTTTTCACCTTTATCTTGCAAGGAAATATTTCTATCCCAGTGGAAGAGCTTTCTTCCTTGACGACAGCACAGCCATCCAAAGGGTAAGAAGGGCATCTGAATGCTGTGATGACTGACGGTAATTGTATATGTTCTTCAGATTGCAGTATAGTTAACACCACTATTATCAGAATACAACATGAAGGACCATCTCTCAAAATTTATTTAATTCCTGCAACGGAATATATAGAGCCTTGTAAAATCAATACTAATGTCGTTCTGAGGCCACAAAGAGGCCGACCTGCTCACCTGTGAAGAGTCTCCTAGGGCTCTCACCACCTGCAGCGTTTTTTTTTTTTTTATCGTATTTATATGTCATGTTTTATATATTTGGTATGTTTCTGGGTTAGAGATCACAACCGCCTGCAGACAGCTAAAAAAAAGTTGGGAAACCTTGGGCAGTTTGTTTTACTGCTGTAAAATGGCTGCTTGAAAAGATGAATGTTTTGTTGACGACCATCCAGAAACCACTTACTGTATTTCAGGTGGATGTCCAGGAGGCTCTACTAATGCTTTTTGAATATGTACTGTTGTATAATTGCGAATCTGTTTGCAGCTATTTTCAGTAAGAGTGTAAACATTGAGTTAGGGGGCGTGGCCAGCTTATTTGTATTTAAAGTGACAGAGGCCCTAAAACAGACTAAAATCTGTTGAACTCAGCAGAATAAAATCTCATTATCCAAGAACAATTTTGTGCAAAAACTGTAATGAACATGTTTCGGATAGGCTATAGACCTAACCTGTTTAAGGTCGCATAATAAGTCAACTTTATCGCTGACAAAAATTGTTTTAAGAACCTGAAACATCAAGGACCAAAGTTTTTATTATCATTCAGTTTTTGTATATGAAACAAACCACTTCCTGCTTTATGTATTTCTACTATTACGTTGCGCATGATCCCTGAGGATACGACGTCTTCAGGCCCCTGATGGAAAACGCTTAATATTGTCTCAGGCAGTCAATCAGCTTGATAAAACTTGTGGAAGCTTCATGCTTCTGTTGCAAACCTTCCAAGCAGTTCTGCACATGGAGCAGCATCTCCAGCAGCTCTCCAATCAAACACAGCAAAGGTTGCTTTAAAAGGACAGAGGTAAGTGCTCTACACTTATCACGGTGATTTACTCACCCTGCAAACGTTTCAAGGGTTTCTGCCCTCCAAATACCACTTTGTCATTCTAGGTCTTATTTGTGGAGCTATGAAATGCAAATAACATGCATTTATTTGTATGTACTGGCTGTGCTCAGTTATAATTACTAAATGCAACAAAAAAAAAGAATCTGATGATGGTAATATCAATCATTTGAAAATTTGTCGTTCTTTAACTGATTCTGAGAGGATGAATGTCGTAGATCAGATCAGGCTGGGAGGCTAAAGGAAAATGCTGGAGTTTTCGAAGAACTTCTAGAGATGCTGATCCGTTTGACAAGATTACTGGAAATGGGGAAAAGTCTTTCCATTTATCTTATTTTTATGATGAAAAATTTCTTACGTCAGTAATTTAGACTTATTTTGATAATAATGAATTCCAATTAGTGATGTTTGAGAGCTTCAGAAATTGGCTGCATTGTTGAAATTCTTGGTGTTTTTCCTTCACTTTTGGTTTCACAAGACCACGGGGGAAATATCAATAAATTCATAAATATGATCACATGCAGGTTCTGTGTGTAGCTTAGTGACGTCAAGCTCACTTCTTTAGGTAACTGGCATCCCAAGTGGTTTTGTTTTTTTAAAAGCAATTTTTATGATGACTGAGACTTTACCACTGCAAAAACGCAAAATCTTAAGTATATTTGGTCTAGTTTTTAGTGCAAATATCTTAGTAAACTTTAAATAAGACAAAACTATCTTACAAGTAATTATTTAGTAGAAGCTTGTTTTAAGTAAATAATTCCTTAATATCGATGAAGTACTTGTTTTGTTGGCAGATTATTTAACTTATAACAAGACATTTTTATTGACTTAAAACAAGCCACTATATCTTCCTTTTAAATTAGTTTAGTCTTATTTAAAGTTTACTAAGATATTAGCTAGAAACTAGACCAAAAAGATGTTGTCACAAGAAATACCACAAAATATTGTGATAAATTTTAAATGTGTCAATTTAAAATCTACATATTTACTTGGACATTTCCTTTTTAGAAACTGAATTATTTAGGTTTGGGGGGAGAGAGAGTGAGAATATTTGCAGATAACAGGAAGGCTGAGTGAAGCGATGCTTTATCCTTTGGACTTTACTTGTAGAAATATTGGTAACTTGTAGAAAGGATTTTTGTAACCATATGTCTCCTGTTCTGATTCCAGTCATTTGAATCACTTGTATTAGATGTTAACCCACCTCTGTAATCATTTTTACAATTATGAATTGATGTAATCTCTCTTCTCACAATTATAACTTATGAGTCATGACTCATAGCATAGCTCGCACCATTGCTGACTTATGAATGTATCTCATGTAGCTGTTTACATCTGTCACTGCCATAATTTTTGATGACTTATCATAATTTTTATTCATATGATTTCAATTTAATTAATTGTTTAATGAAAACACATTGTGAAATTATGGGGGTGGGGGGGTTTAACGTTAGCAGAATATAGACAAAGATTTTCACACATTTGTAATGGAAAAACAGAAACTGTCTATATTTGGGTCTTTTTATGATGGGTTAAAGGAAGCCGTTGTTCCAGTTTATCTATTTTAAGCCATGATCTGAGGAGAATAAAGTCGAAACATCCAGTCGACTTTATTCAACTTCATTCCAAAGCGCTTATTAGAAAAAGCATCTCATTCCAAGAACCACATCACTGCTAAAACTAACAACACAGCAAGGAAAATGTGCTTCCATCATAAACTCTTTGTTTTGTTTGTTTGTTGGATTAACATAAAAAGAAAGACTTCAATCAGTGACAATCTGACTTGTAAAATATCACCAAAGTGAAAACTTAGACTTTAAAATTCCCCTGTTGCCTTTTCACTTCTAAGAGTCTGCATGAGTTCAGTATATCAAAAGCTTCCCCAGCATTTCTGTTAGAGCAGAAGTTAAATTGTCTTATGGTAATTTAATTGTAGAAAGTCCATAAGTAACTTCCCAACAACTTAAAACAGAAAACTGTCAAGAAAGAAAGAAACAAGCTGTTAACATACCGTTAACAAGCCGTTCTGGTTAACATACTGCTGATTTATTACAAACGCACCAAAATCTCTTGTCTGATGCTAATCTGGTTGCTATGACAGCGTACTAAGGCCACGGATAAGAAAATGTAAACAAATAAAATTAGTAGAAATAAATAATACAGTAGTCATAGTATTATGAGGACAGAGTCATAACCTTTAGGCTTGTTGCAATATGCAATAAATCGATCAATCGTGTGATAAATTGAAATAAGCTCAATAATTTCCATGTTCATGATTTATTGTTTTTCTCTTTTCTCTTTCTACCAAAAACTGGATGACAAAAATCTGACGTCTGGCGCTTTGGTCTCAACTACAGTTTTGTTTGTAGAGATTTCATAATTTATTTTAAATATTTGACACGTCCAGTGTTACATGTTCATTAGGATTTAAATTTTACTGATCTTTGAGAATATATTCTTGCATTATTGTGCCACTTCCGTTATATTACTGCAAATGGTCTCAAAACAACAATATTATTACTTATTGCAAATTCTGGGACAATTTATCATCCATCAAAATATATTGTGGTAGGCCTAATACTATGACTTTGTTCTGGTAATATCATTACTTTATTCTCAAAATATTGTGACTTTATTCTTATATTCTTTCCACTTTATTCTTGTATAACTCTTATAACATTGTTTTGACCATCTCCTAATGTCATACAGATGCTACGTTTAGATTCTGAAAGAAATCAGAAGGTCTTGATGTTCACCTGGACAACAGACTGCCAAAAACAAGAAGGGTCAGAGATCTGGCATGGTCCAGGTTAGGTCCTTTACCATCATCAACATGTTGTAATATCTCCCTTAAATTGGGGTGGAGAGAGTCATTCTGTAGGAACAGCTGCATCAGAGGCTTATGGAGGAAAAAACGGAGAAGAAACTGATGAAGAAGGATGGCTGAGTGCTGGGAGGCGCTGTGCAGTCCCCAGAGATGAGAGCAGAAAGAGGAATGTTGGCAAGCTGTTCAGCAAAACGAATGGCACCGCACACCATCTGCACCACGTATTGATAAACCCAGGGACTTAGTTTGGGGAGTTTTCCAGCTCTTGCTCTTTTTTTTCTTTGCTTGGTTGTGTTTTTTTCCCTCTAAAACTCATTTTTAATTCTGTCAAGAGCAAAACACAGAAACCGATCAAAGAAGAATGTAATCTTCTTCATCCCTAAATGTAATTGACACATTTAAGGATGAAAGATAGGCTACGCAAACTTGATCACCCCGAAGAAGAGGCAGAAAAGCACACCACCTTTATATGCTCCTTTTTTGTTTTTTGTTTTTTTTAGAGGACTTTCCTTCTCATTTCATCATCTGATCTTCAATCCTGCTGTGAGTTCCATTTCCCATTTACTCACCGGTCTGTAAAATATGAGCTGCATGCATGCATAGATCACACCACAATGAGGCCTGACCAATATTCCCTTGCAAGAAACTGATAAATGCTCCTCCTTCAAGCAGATTTATTTTCTCTATTTTTTCCCCCTTCTCTCTCTCCTCCACATTCATCAAATCAGAAAGTGAAAGAAGGATTTGTAGCATAATTTTCCTGCAGGCAAGAAAGCTCAGCTGGAAACATTGAGGGGAGAACCTCGCTTTCAGAAGGAATCCGATATCTGGGGTCAGACGATCCGCGGTGATATCGTCTCAGCGGCCGCCTCGCCGATTCGAACCGTCGGCGCCGCGCGCGGCTGCGCGCCTACGGGTTTGGGTGAAAAGCAGAGACAACGCATCGTCTTCAGACTCAATTTGTTTATTTGCCTCTTCACCCCCGAGCGGAAAGCTCAAATGAGCTGTGAGGCTCGCCTGTGTTTGTTTGAGAGTGCATTGTTCTGGATTTAATCGAGTGTGTGATCGTGCCCCCCCTCCCCCAAAATTAATCCCCGAGGCAGAATTCCTGACTACTAACGGGGGCGGGGGGGGGGGACTCACATTGATGCAGCTTAGGTAGCGGCTGAGAGTTTTGGACTACACGCTTAAAGAAACACCTTTTAAAGTAAATCCTCAGACAGCTGAGCACTGAGCTGGCATCATGCTTCAAAGTCTGCAAAGGTATTGATCCAGAACAGGGTTGGCTTCCAGACAGACAGCAGAAACTCACTGTAATGTTTCTGACCACTGGAGATGCCATGAGCTCCTGTCTTTACCTGTTATTGGTCCCTTTATACTGGAATTTCACAACATTTACAGTCTACAGTGACATTTCTACCATCATTTTTAAAGGGGAGGTATTATGGAAAATCAACTTTTTTGAGCTTTGTATCATGTTATAATCAGGGATGAAAGTAGTTTTTAATTCTTGGGGTACTATGACAAAATAATTAAATAAAATTATCTATCTATCTATCTATCTATCTATCTATCTATCTATCTATCTATCTATCTATCTATCTATCTATCTATCTATCTATCGTGAAACAATAATTACTGAGATTATTATTGTTGTTGGGTCATTCATTTGAACACGTTTTGTTGATTTTGTTGTTATTCTTTAATAAAGTTACAAACGTTTTGATAAGCCAGTCAGAGGAGGATGTGCTGGTCTACTTACATTAGTTGAGTTTTTATCCTTATATTTCAAACATTTCTCAGACCTTTATTATTTTTGTCTAGTTATTTGGGCACCTAAAAAGTTTCAGTCCCCGGACTTATCCACTTCGACCTGACCAGTAATAAATTTTGTTCCAACAGAAAATTCTGGCACATATACCTACCTGCTTGAAATGTAAACACTTTCAAAATGAATCACCTTAAAACAAGAAACGTCAGATGTTTTGCTGAGGTGTGACAAGGCACAGAAAGCCACAGGGAAAAAGACGGTGTTTCACAGACTGCATAACGACCAAGTAGGCCTTCGTCCTCCAGTGCAATAACGTTACAAAGCCGTAATCTACTTTTAAGTGTCCAGGCATACAAGCTGTCATGTGTTCAGGGACGCCACTAAGGTAAATCAGCTAGAAAACAACTTGTCTGAACAAAAAATCCACAGGTAGAGCAGGGAGATTAGGCCAAGAAACAGCTGCAGGCGCATTCTGAAAAGCTTGATGGGCAGACGGAGTGGCGTTGGGTCCTGACGGAGCAGGAGGAAGGATACGTGCTGAATGGATTATCAGCGCCACGGCACGGCGGATTATCAAAGGTGGAAATCATTTTCAAGAGGAGGATGAACAGGTAAGAATTTCCCTAACACATTCTTTCTGTAAAGAATGTGTTAATCCATCTGCCAAACGTAAAATCCTTCCATCAAAACTCAACATATCTTAAATGTTTATGTTATGTTCCAACACATACATTGTTTTGTGAACTTTCCACAAAATAATCTAAAAAGTGTCTCGTGCAACTGCATTCAGCCCAGACTCTGCACCCTAAGCTAACACATAGTAGATTTTGAGGGGTCGCAATGAGGTTTTTGTAAAAACACAAAAACCTTTGTAAAAGCATCAACCATCAGTTGGTTTCGGGAACTGACAGTCTGACGGGACAACCCCCCTTCTCCATTGTCTGACCATGACATTTGCTGTTACATTACCAATTTTAAGCTTTTGTCATTTTGTAAAATGCTTGTTACCCTATAAATGTTCTTGTTTACCCTGTTTCATGGGAGGTTTATTAATCTAAGTGTGTATTAGGTTGTTAAAGATTCCTGATTTGTGTTGATATCTGTTCAGTGTTGTTGAGGAACACCTGAAGGTCTAACATGGACTAAAAAAGCCAAAAACATCTGTTCTTACATTCAATATTATTGCTCACCCACTATATATTTGTGGTCTCAATGATTTGCCAGACAAAGAATTATTTTAATTAAAAATAAAAAGATGCAGAAAATAAATATGCAGAAAATTCTGCATATTTATGTTTGTCTTCAGCATAAACGTTCCCATTTTAAACATTTGTAGAAGTAGAGGGAATATTTTTCATCACTTTATAACAGCTTCACCAGCACACTCTCCTTCCTTCCATCTTCTGTTTAATCTGTCAGGGACAAATTACAGCCTTTCAGCCTGAATGCACCCGGCATTCAGACAAGAGGAGATACTGGATGCTGCTTTCATTAGGCTTCAAAAACACCATTTGAGATTCACAGCACAATGCATAGTGTAGAAATGTACAGTTGCATCTATAATGATTGGTAGAGGTGGGAGGATCGATTCGAAATATCAATACTATCGATACCAAGTCAGTAACAGTATTGATGCTAGTGTGCTAAGAGCGATAATGTAGCTTGAGATTCCCTCTTGAATTTTTTTCTATTTTATATTTGGAATGTATACAAAATCTTTTTATACAGCAGTTTTCAGAAAGTTTTCGATTAGCTCTCAAATTCATTTTTTTTTTTACTTTATTTTTGGAAAAGGTGCACACAGATTTGTTTTGCATTTCCGTTGTTTCTGATTATCATATTAATATATTATTAAAGTATGTTGTAGACATACATTCAGAGATTGATACCAAAATATAACATAAAACATTTCTTTCATGTATTTTGCTGTCCTATTAAGAATAAACAGATCTTGGAATACAGTAGTCAATTAAACCAGAGGCGCTGGTAAGAAGTTAAGTAGACTAACCAGACCATTCTAACTGGTCTGGTTAGTCTGACACTAACAGGTCGCATTGCAAAATACCTTCAGAAAATTTCAACAGTACGACTTGGTTCAAAGGTTTTGGGGTCCCACAAGCATCTGTGGAGCTAAATTAGGACCATAAAGTTTGGCATTGTTGAAACTGAAAAAGAAAGTTCAAAACTACTTTTCAGACTTTCTTGTTTCATATTTGTTATTCGGTTTAAATGTTTTTTTTCTTTTTCAATTTATAGTATTTTATTTGCAAATATTTTGGCTCCAATTTAGCTCCATACACAGTTGCTAATTGAGGCTCAATTTGAGGTTTTTTTGTAACCTCAAGTAAATTGTAAAGTAACATTTCTAACTTTTCCACAGGTACAGGTTCCAGGAACATGTTCATCCCTGATGAATGAGTGAACTGACAGTAGCGTTTCTAACACCTCCAGTGTTCATGTGATGCAGACAAACAGCAGACACAAACAGAAATGAATCCCAGGGTTTCGTGGCGTGTCCTCACGTATCGTCATGGCTTTTAGAAACAGACTATCACTAACGCCTTTGTTCGCATCTACCTGCTGCTCCTTCCTGTTAAAAACAGCAAGAAAAAAGAAAATTGGATACAGCCAAAACAAGTTGGTGACTTTAAGCTTCCATTGCTGCCTCCTCTTCCCTTTTTCAGCCAAGAATACATTACAAGTTCTGAGGCATAAATATTCAAGCGACTGATTCATAATCACAGTGTTGTGCAGCAAATCTTTAGTTATGTCAGGTTGGACACAAGAAGTTGATTGGTGTTGATTGTTACTGTGTTAATGTATGTCTTTAAACATGCACCTTGTTGCTTTCTGATATAAATATTGCAGAGTGTTACACGGGAGCAGCTTAGTGTGCGGAGGAGGACTTGAGCTCAGTCTGGCCAGGATGTTACATAATCTGAATTTTTCTCTCTTCATAAACTGGAAGGTTATTTTACATGGCATGACAGAAATGAATTTAATTTGCTTTTTGAAGCTTAATAAGGACTTGAGATGTGTGAGCTGTAAATAAGTATTTAGGTCTTTCAGGCAGATTAAAACCAAAACCTCCTACAACAGCGGTTTCCAAACTTTTTGGGTACATTTCAAAAGTACTCACACGGCAAAAAATAAATCAAATAAAGTCTTTTTTTTTTTTTTGTAGGAAAGGATTTTATTCACTGGAGATCCAAAACATGAAAAGGATTTTGTAGGTTTGTTGTAGTAAAACAATAGCATCTAATTATCAAATTCTTTACGGTTGATTGAATACATTTATTTTTCAGTTATAGAAATAGGATTTGAGTGACTTTTTAAAAAACGCTTGGTATATTTAGCCAAATTTAATAAATAAAGTAAAAAGTGATTTAAGTACAGCAAAGTCGGCTTTTCAGTAGAAATCGATTGATAAACATAGTTCTACGTTTTATGAAAGCCTGATGAATACCTTGTGCTGTGTTTAGCATTTTTTCAATGTACAAAAAGTATGAGATTAATAATTTTAGTCTGACTGAAAATAAAACATGTCACAAACAAATTTGTACCCTTTGTGAACTGCAGTTGGCGGCCACAAAAATATCAATCCACGGGCCACAAATGGCCCCTGCGCCTCACTTTGGACACCCCAGCTGAAGACAGTCAACACATGGAACCTCATCAGGACTCACCTGCATTCAGCACGCATCTTAACCCTTGTATGACAAAATTTGGTCCAACTGACCACACAGGTAAAACTTGTATCATGTTTGCCTGAGTCCTCGCAACATGAGGTTAAAACCTCAGATCTGATGATTCTCTGAATTCACCCTCATCTTCATTTTCCATCCATTTCCCTCCCTTCTTTTCATATGTCTGCTCTCTCTTCTCTTCCTGTCTCTCGCTCTGCTCAAGAAGCGTCATGGTGTTTAGACTAATTGACAGCACCTCTTGGGCATGACACAAATAGAGCCACAATTTACAAGTCAAATCTGTATAAGGAGCGGAGCGTGAATGGAAGGGGGCCAGGAAGAGCTGAGAACGCAGAAGGGCGAAAAGCTGGAGCGTTAAACCGACCATAAAATGGTGAGTGGAGGCTCTAAAAACGTTTCTACCGGAGCTGGGGACGCATATGTGGAACCCTGTGGCTGCTACTGTATTTAATTAACAGTCCTTATCCACGCAAATGAAACCTTGGCACACGTTTTTAAAGATTTATAAGCATACAAAACGGCGAATACAAGCCCCCACAGAGATGGATGGTGAAGTTCTATAATCCATTTTGTTGTAATCCGGTGGTTTTCCACCCTGGACCTCATGTTTCAGGTGTTTCCCTGCCTTAAAGGAGCAGGTGATTACCAGGCTTATGCAGCCACTAATGGCTCACTGAGAAGGAAATGATTTGATTCATGTTATGACACATGAGGGTCATTGTGGATTGAAGAAAAGGAGTCAATTTCGGGGGGAATCCTAATATTTTGATGGCATTCCGAAAGTTGTAGACAAAATCAGAGGGAAAAAATGTAGTCCAACACAATTTTAAATCATAAATTGAAGTTGTTTTTATAAACGCAATATCTTTTTAATTATAAAAATACAAGTTTCTATGGAGACAGAACACAGAAAACATAGAACATAGAAATAGCCTTTATTGTTTCACATAGGAGGAATTCAGGAAAACATTGTGTGCCATGTTACCTCCACCAGTGGGAATGAAAGGTCCTGATCCAATGAGGGTCAACTTAATCATCCTGTTACACCTGACACACCTGAAGTCATCTGACCATGTCTGGACTTCGCTAAATGACAAAATCACTGCCACAGACAAATGCAATTCAATAATGAATACTCTGGAATACTCCAAGGGATTTATTCATTTAAAAATCTTACATTCTGGGTGTTCTCAAAATAAAAAACAAAGACCTTCAACGTTTCAGATTTGACTTATCAGCTGAAATCAGGACGCTGTACGGTGGAAATATCTCTCTTTTCAATAAACTCACTGCAGGCGCCACATTATGAATTTTGTTCAAGCAAATCAAAACAACTCTGAGATGTCCAGTCGCATTTGTGCAGCGTCATGCACATAAACTAATGAAGTTGTACAAGCCATTAGATCTTTCACTGTTTAAATCTCTAGTCAGCCGATGTTGCATTTTAAAAACGATGCTACACAGTTCAGCTTTCTGCAATATCTCCACAAAAATTAGACTCAGATGAATCTCAGCCATGTTGATGACTGAATAACAATGCAGTCCAAGTGAATTCAACTATTGGTGGTATTATAGAAACATCAGTGGACCTATTAAATCAATATTCATGTCTGAGAATTGTTATTGATGCACATTACTCATGGTCCATTATTCCCAGATTCATGTTTATCCTGTGGAATGTAACTCCAGATTATTTTTAGGAAATACAATTATTTGCAGAAATTTTTTTGTCAGAGACATCATTAAAAATATTATAAAGAAAATGCAGATGAAATATATCAGTGTAATGCTACTTGACACACCACTGGATGGTATTTGGTAAAATACCAACATATCTAGCAATATTTTTGTGGAGTATTCAGTATACGAAATAAGTTAATTGAATATATTTTCATACTGTCCTGACAAATAATTACTTGTTTTCCAGACAAAAAAAAGAAAAGAAAACATCACCTAATTTCCAGATAGTGGCTGGATGGTTTCTTTTAAAGGTCGTAAAATATCCAGTCATGTGGATGTTTTCTAGATTACATCCATGTTCCAATCATGTAAAAAGGCATGTTTGAATTTTTTTTCCTTTTTCTGAGCACCAGTATGTTTGTTTTTTTATTGCCTTCCCATACAATGGATATAATAATGAATGAATGAATGAATATTAATGAAAATGGTGGCAAAACAGTGCTTGCTGTTTTATAGTAATATCTGCCCATAAGAAACAAAAATCATAAATGTTAAGGGGAAGTGTTGTATTTTTTGTATTTTTTTTTACCTGTTCCATCATTGCTAGATGTTTCCTTGGATTTAGTTCTTTTTAGAAAGTTGTTGCTTCTGTCATAAGGGTTTCAGTTTTCTAGTAACCCACACTCACATATTTTATCATTAATTATGCTACTTAATCTGCTTACCGTGTTCACACTGCACTTTCCACCCTTGTGTTACCTTGAAGGCAAATACCTCTTCTTCAACTATCAAAGCTGATGGAGACCTAAAAGTGTGACGTTCGATTCACAAGCTGTTCTAATTAATCCCTTGGTGTCGTTATTTAAAGAGCCTTTAAAGACGGGTGGGGGGAGAAGAACTGGAAAGTTCAGGTAAAGGAATTAAACGAAAGTGTCGCAACGTAGCCCTGCCAATTGTGGTAAATATATACATGCATAAATGCTAAGAACAGTCATGCTGTCGACAAGATGCCAAAGAAAATGCAGACACACTTGTTTGTGATAACTTCAAACCAAAACCATTTTAAAATATCTTCTTAAAGAACATTTATACTTTTTCTAGACATGTTTAGCAAACTGAAAAAAGGTACTACATTATTGAGTGTTGAATCTGAGTGACTGTTATTGAATCTGCTAACTTACAGCATGGATACAATAGTCCAGCAGTACAAACGTGGTCAACTTGAATGTGGTCAACTTTAGTAAGAGATTCAATTCAGTTAATCATAATCTAAAAATAGATGGTTATGGCTTTAGATTTAGAATATTTACCACAAGTCCAGAGCTTAACTTGGCAAATATTTGAGGATTCTCTTCTGTCACAAGCTCAGTTCCTCATGAACACTTAGCTTGATTACATAAGCTGACTAAGGTTACAGACACTATGTCAGAGTAAAAACCATTTATAAAACTTTGTAACAAACATTTTACCAATCATGGTGCACGCTGTGGTGTACCATGATTTTCATGTACCATGAAAACAAGCGTACATTTGTGTGCATCATTTGTGATGTACACAAATGTTCACTTTACAAACTCATGTCAAACTCATTCTTCCTGGGAATTCAGTAAAAAAAACAACACGAGTCCAGATGTTTGCCTTCAACACAGATGGGGATGATTGAATATCTCTTTCATTTTTGTAGCTTTCTGACGTCACCAGTCTTTTTTTGTACCAGTGACGCCAGAACAGTCATTTCCATTGTGGGAGCAGCTGGAATAACGACAGGCAGAATGAGTGAGGATGTCAAAAATTCTATTTTTATTAAATCTAAACAAATAAAAAAAGGCCATTTCTTAAGACACAACTTCACACAGCAGCACAGCAAACAGCCTGTTGTTCAGCAGCTAATCTGATGGCTGAGGATCAAAACGGTGAACTGGTGCTTGAAGTTTAAGACTCTTGTAGCATGATAAATTTGCCAGAGAAGAGCCTTTGTGACCTTCTGTGGTTGAACAGAGAAAGTAAACCACAAAAGAATTGTTTTCAAGTTGTTTTTTTATTTTGAGGGAGACAATCTTAAAAGCAGAGATATGGATGAGTGAGGCTGTGTCTAGAAAGCAGATTAGCTTTCCAAACTTATAGCAAAGCATCTTAAAACCAGACACTGATGTTTCTGAAGAACTTTATGGCAGTAAAGCTTCTGTATCTACAAAAGGCAAAGTATTAAACAAGCCAGACGAGATAAACAAACATTATCTGATTAAATATTAGCAACAGCATTCTGGCATCTCAGGACAGTGGTATGTAGCCCTCCAACGGGTTCTTGGTCTTCCCCGAGTCTTCTTCCTGTGGGACCTCCAAAAGGGGTCAGCTGGGGGGCATTATAATCAAATGACCCCTTTCAGTGAGGAGAAACAGTGGCTCTACTTCAAACTCCCCCTAAGTGACTTTACCTTACCTAAGGTTACCTTGTCTAAGGTTTTCCAGTGGAGGAAAGTAACATTGAACTCTTTAATTCAGGATCTCATTCTTTCACCTATGTCTGATGGTCATAGGTCAGGGTCATAGTGTGAAACACAAATAGTCTTTCTCATATTTCTGTAAAATATGCTTTGCACTTGAACTTCAGATGCATAGAAGAGGTTAGTGATCACAAGGTGTCTTTCAGTTGCTCTTGGAAAGTTTCTAACTGGAGTTGTTTCAGTGTATAAAATGAACTGAGTGAATTTGTGTATAATATATAGGAGCTTAGAGAGAGAGAGAGAGTGTGTGTGTGTGTGTGTGTGTGTGTGTGTGTGTGTGTGTGTGTGTGTGTGTGCGTGCGCGTGTGTGTTTGTGATGGCATGGATTAATGAAAGAGTGGTTGTCAGTATAGCGAAAATATCTGACTGTAGGGTTAGAGAGGAGAAGGAAGATGATGAATGAACAGGTAGCTGCCTCCAGACCTCTGCTGCTGGAATAAAGCCATACAAACACAACGCATTTAGCCATCAATCTGGCTGTCAACAGATCACACTTTCCAATGCGCTCACACACAGAGTACACACCCACAGAAAGGCTGGAAGAGAGAAAGCAAGGCGGATGAGGGACAAAAGATGGAGAGATGTTAAAGGGAGGACAAACATGTAGAGAGATTGCCAAAATCAGCAGGCCTGTGAGACGGTTTGCCTTTTGATGATTGTGTGTACTTTCCGCCATCCATCCACAACTATTTTTGCCCAGTTACCATGACAACCGTCATTCTAGTGCTAGTGTGTGTGTGTGTGTTCAGGAAATGTAAAGCCAGCTGCTTTGCTTGGAGAAACTGCATTGTCCACACCTTTCTTGAGCTCTCCCCACCCAGCTGTGACGTCCACCGCAAAGTGAACAAACACAAACTTCCCCCAGCCTCCATCGGCGCAAGATAATCATTCATAGTTTGGGATTATTCATGGCCCCAGTTATGTGGAACAAATTAAGGACACATAGAATGACGAGCTGCTCATTAGGGCCTATTCCAGATAGGGTTCCATTATAGAGCGCTCTAATTAAACTGCTGGCGTACCAAAGCTGCATCCAGCTGACCTCACTGCCTCTGAAGACAGTTCATCTCCATCACACAACCAGGATCCACTCATCACAATCCTGCACTCTATCTGTGCTAATTAAGAGTATATATATAAATATATATAGGATTGGAGAGCAGCATTTTTTTTTAACATTTATGCACAAGATGACAGACACGGTTACTCTAAAGAATAAAAACTGGTACGTTTCAGAACTACATTATTTGATGTTCAATACTTTCTTCTTACCAGTTTCCATGTCCAGATTTATAATGAAACGTGGAGCGTGGGAGCATGATGGCTCTCATCCCGGTCTTGTAGAGGCCAGTGTACAGTTTTATGCTTACCGACTTAATGGTCGGTAATGGTCTGGTCCAGTCCAGATGTTTGTTGTGGATCTGGAACGGGCTTATGACTGAGTATGTTGTTGGGGCTGTTCCAGGAGCACCATCTGATTCTCCGATAAACAAAAGAGAAGCTGGGTTCACATCTTAGGTATAAAGTCAATCTTGTTCCCTTACTGGTTGGATTCCACTGGCACGCTCCCTAATCACAAATCCGACTGGTTGAGCTCATGAACAGGACTTTGAAGTGTAGTCATGAAGAAAAGGGTGTCTGATACAGAAACAGACACCCTCAATAACCTTTGTCTTGTTGCAGATGATAGGACTAGAGCAGTTTTACCCGAGAGTTGGAGACTCTGAGTCTCCACCTCAAGCAGAGGATCTCAAGTATCTTTTTGGTATGGTTCAGAAATGATTGTTAACTGATTGGGACCTAACATGCACTAAAGTTGACTATTCTTATGACAAACTGACGCAAAAAGTGAAGAAGTCATCAGTGGAGGTGGTTTGGTCATCTTACCAAGATGCCTCTTGAGCCACCTCCTGTTGGAGGCTATACAGGTTATGTCCCACTGAAGGAAGCTCCTGGACACACTCAGAGGAACTAAGGAACTAAGTATCACTTTCCACGGTTACCCTGCTGAATCTTTTACCTTTGTTACCCATTCTTGGATAAGCAGAAGACAATGTTTACCATCTTCAACAAAAGCTTCAAGGATTATTGCAGTATTTTGACTAAATTCAAAGTCCTAAAATTGTATGACGTATAATGCAGCAAATTCTCAACAACCTTTCAACAATTTATCTGAAAGATTTCCATCCTGGAGAGTGCTATTGATGTGTTTCTTCTCTCTGTAGGTGGCAACATGCGCCGGTGTGTTAGTTATATACAAAGAGGTTTAACAGCTATGGCAGCACCTGCTGACTCTATGTTTTGGCTCCACTGTGTTACATAAAAGCAGTATAAAGCCTATCTGAGTATTTATGAATAGAATGAGCTCATGTTGTGATCCAGTTAAAAACGGTCCTGTGTTCCATTTTGTCTCAGTTAGATACGTAGATATCGAGGCAACAATCAGACTACATCAGGTGGAGAATAAGTTGGTTCGTTTTGCTGAAACTTGACTGATTCAGAGAGAACTGTTGGAGTTAAATATGGAGTCTTACAGAAACCTTGTGTTACTACAGCATATTATTTTCATATTCATCTTTTAACACAAAAAAATACATCTGCACCTAAACTACTTCATCAATTAGCAGTAAGATCAATATCAGTCATGTCGAATCTCACAGCGTAGATTCACTCGTAGATACATCACAAATATCAAGGATTTATTACACATTTTATTACACATTAGTCCAAAACTAAACGGAGCAAGATTTATTACTCTCATACCTGTTACGTGTGACAGACATCATGTGTGACAATTTGTCACAGTTGTATTATGTGTAATTACTATAAATATCTCTTTTGATTTGTTTTCTATACAATTTGGCTGTTAAAGTGTAACCTGACAATATTCAGTTGCTCCAATGAGACAAGGGGTCTTCCTGTTCACCAGACGGATTCCTTAACCCCTTATGGACAAGTGACGCTAACTAGCCTCATACTTATTTCGATAGTTGCCCGTTTTCCAATGTCATAAAGATGACGACGGTGAAAACATGCATAAAGCTGGACGACAATTGAAGGTAGAAATAAGATTCACATCTTTATTGGCTGTTGTCAAAATACAGCTGGCAACATTTGACAGTGGCGTGAATGTAGTTTAACAGACAAGCAGCCAACCGACTAAAATCTCTTTAGTACAAAGTAATATAATTAGCTTGTTTGTCTGTCAAACTGCTAATTATTAAACTGCTTTAACACATTATTGAGACTCAAAGAAATAACACCAGAGATGAAACAGAGCCTGAGGAAAATCCACTTATAAGATTTTAGGTACTTGTTTCCATCACCATCTCACACAACTCTGTATACCAACGTTGAGAGAATCTGATAGATTTTTCCATCAATGATGTGATTCTTAAAAAAAAAGCTTGACATATAGTGGACTATTTTTAAAGGCTTGACCTTCAAGTTCTGTTTCTAGATGTACACTATAACACATTGTCATGATTAGGTTGAGAAGATAGCAGGAAACCTGGAAAACCATTGATTGGGATTCTCCTTTCTCATTATTTCATTATTCAAGCCAATATGGTGTCATTGAAAATATAAAGAAGCATTTCACCTTTACAGAGGTTCAAGGTGGAGCAATACAGGAAGTCTATTGTTTGTAGTTCTGAGGCTTTAAATTACTTCTGTTAGTTTATAACAGAAGTAATTTGGCGCTGAGCGCCAAAACACATTAACGACCTGTTGGTGTTGTATGAACTTTCCATGCTCTAGTCTTTGTGTCCCTAGAACTAGAACCAACCAATAATCTGAAATAAACTTTAAAAACCCCTACAAAACTGCCAAAACACTGGTTTCTTAAACTTAAGACTAAAAATCAATTTGCTAGTTACCTAAACAAATTGGAACATCAACTGGAACATGAATAAATATATTTTATGTGTATTTGCTTGATGACGGCATTTAACAAAATGTTATGTTTATTGCTTGTTTCAAAATACTGCATTATATTTTACATCAGAAAGTAGAACTGCTGTGTTTCTGAAGTATACTGTACTAATAAACTCGACTGGTGCTGAGAAAAATGCACATTTGAAAGGTTGGCAAAACATTAAATCTATAACTGACGTACACAAGGAGAAGCATTGAATCATTTTATGACCTGTATAATAACAAAGAGATGAACGATACCTGTGTCTTTTAGTTCCATAGTAAATTATAATCAGTCATGTCTAAGAGTAATTGTACTGAATGATTTTCTCATTTGCAAAGTGTAGAAGATGGTTTGAATTTATTTGTAAGTGTAAAAAGTCCAAACATGAGTCATTTGAACATATAACGATATAAATATGATGAGGGGGGAGAATTAATTGGTGTTGCTGAGGAAAAACGTAAACACAGAGGTGGGTCAGCTCATGGCACACATACAGATATATAGAATATATACAGCCAACAGCTCTACCAATTTATTATCTCCTAAGGGGGATGAATGGACTTCCCGGATTTCATTTGGATAAGAAATGAGGCACGGCAAAGAAAACCTATCCGTCATCATTCCGGCGTGTTCAGGACAGCCTATGAATGGCTTTTAAGAACACCATTTATTACGGCTTACTCTCCACTGTATACCCCTGGTTCCTCTTAAAATGTTCAATTGCACCTCCACTGGTCATGAATCAAGATATGGACTCACAAATCCCACAAGACTGAGCCTGAGGGAGAAGAATTAACCGCGCCGCCGGTCCTCTGCAGAACAGAAACCTCCCACTGCTGCTAATGATATTGTTCTATTCTGCATTTAATAGAAAAAGACTTTTTTAAACATTATATTTCTCAATTTTGCTCATTTAAAAACTGCTATAAACTGAACAATTTTTTTCTCCGCATTGGAGAGTTGAGCTGCTGTGTTTCTCATATACAGCAGAATTTAGTGATAAAGTTCCTGAAATAAATTGTTAGGCAGGTAGGTAGCTAGACAGCTAACTTAGCTAGTTGGCTAAACCTGGGAACTTAAAGATTCCTCACAGCCCCGACATGTCACAACATCAAAAAATATATCAATTGTATACTGATACATTCATATATTATGGAAGTGGATTTCCACCATATTAGAATCATGGACATGGTAGTCATGTGAAAACCATTTTATGAGCCTATAAACCACAACTTTTTTCTGGTCATTTTTTAATCTTCTGGTAATATTGTGATTTTATTCTGCTAATATCATGACTTTATTCTCATAATTTCAAAGGAAAAAGAATCTCTCAGTCTGGCCCCAAAACTCTCTCGTAGGGAGTCACTGTGCACTAAATCTTTTAGAATACAAATTACAAAAGTGTCCATTCATATTTAACTTTTTTTCTTCTTAATTTCTTCTTAGTTGAACTTTTCAGCATAAACACACTTTTTGTTGCTAATGTTTCATTTTCTTCCTTATTGATATTGGTATGAGTGCTATATTCTTCTATAGATCAATAGACTAACTCATATTTTAAAGTTCAACAAAGGTAATTTTTTGACTTACCTTGCGAGATTTTTCCACTCGATTCCCATCATTGGTTAGAAAACTAGAGGACAATGCTGTTGTTGCACAATCCCTTTCCCTCCAACCCAGCTTGAAAAATTTGGAAAAAACTAAATTCTATTATAGATGATTTCAATTAAACCTAACCCTTCCACAGCCTGCTATAAGAAACCTGCAGCATCCAGTGGGATTTCTGCCTTCAGTGTTGGGGGTTTGTCAGGCTGAATAAGCAGCAATAGTTGCTGTCTCTGCCCATTTTTGTCACAACAATGAAGCATGTAATTGTTCTGTACACATGCTTCAAGGCCAACAGCAATATTTACCCTGCAAACACTTCTCACTCGGAAGTCTTTCATGCATGCAGGCGCACGTTTATTTGGTGCTGCCTTTTTGAGGGGCCACAAAGCAGCACAAAGTTGCTGTGCATTACTGCCATGACCATATACCGTATTTAAGGTGTACCTAAAAACCTTCAATTTCCTCAAAAGCCGACAGTGCGCCTTATATATGGACCAATATTGAGTCACAACAGGTCTAACACCTACGGTAAGCAGCCGGCGACTTCATTTTCCCCCGTAGAAGAAGAAGCACGCGGTGCATACTGGGATAATTGTCAGAACGCTGGTTTGTTAATAAAGTTTGACTGACCTATCTACCTACCGACCGCCTAGAATCAGGTCGTCTGCAGGTCATTTAGCACCACGTTCTCCCCAAAAATTCTGTGCGCGAACAGAGAAGGGCGACCGTTGTCCGGCCACACCCCGGCCCAGTCGCGGAAGACTCTCCTCGCCGACCGGAGTCGGACTGTTTTGTTGACATTTTTTATGTCAACAAAGTGGCTTTAGACGGGGTGCTTTAACTAGGGTTACCAAGGGACCAGCCCCTATACATTTAAAGGGGTGGGGGAAATGGAGACTGCAGCGGCAGCGTGACGGTTGGTCTGTGTTACCCAGAAAGCAGTTGGGCACAATATCGCAACACCAACACCGTGAGTGAAACAATGACTGGGGCAGACTACAATATAAAGTATTTGGGACCACTTCTTTACAAATGTGGATGAGTAATAACAGAGTAGGGAACAATTTGGCAACCAGAACTGTAGCGTCTATTTTATGCGCGTTATTATATATAATCCGGTGCGCCTTATAGTGCTGAAAATATGGTGTGTATATAATAATTATTATTATTTTTCCATACCTGAAATTTTACTGGCAAGACCCGGCCAGTAAAAATATATATTATATATCATTTTTTATATGACGACTTAAATAAAAAAAATTTAAAAAAACTTCTGGCAAAAAATAACCTTTTTATTTAAATAAATTAATTTTTAAATCTTGATTGGATGTCGTTGTATGAACTGAACAAGAATTTCAGAGGTGATCATTATTTTTCCAGTGAGCATTGTCCCCCATTGATCCCCCACTTGGGGACACCACTGGCAGGTAGAGCCAAAAAGTACGACTAGGCAGTGGAAATGTTTTTCTTGCTACACTATGTTTTTTTCAATGCTACACTAAACCGGCAGCTAATTTTGAATAAACCAGTTAGGCGTTTTAGGGTTATATGCAAAATCAGACTTTCTAGTATCTTCGGAACATCTGAGATAAACTTCACACCAAGCACGTGTATTATTAACATTTTTCTTCAAAATACCGGAGTGAATTAAAGAGATTAAAGAGCACGTTTGTATGCTGCCTTTTCTTTACGCCATGATAGACACGCTGCTATGATGAGGAGTAAAGAGCACAGATTGTGTAATGATTCAGTCCTGCCCACATTTTCCTTTTGTCTGTAATTTCATGATCTCAATCTGTCATTCATCGTTCCCTCGTTCCACGTGCAGCTCTGTGCTGCTGTGGGACCCGCGCGCTCTGAAAACATCATTATTCAGCACGTGCCTCCGACTAGAGATGCTCCACACGGGCAGAGAAAAGGGAAACATGCTCAACCCCTGACCTGACACGGCGTTCACTCCAAAACTCCCCGCTGAATCCACTGAGACGAAAAGAGCAAACTGCAGTGAAGACACAACCGAATAAATTAGTACACTAAAGTCTGTTATTATGCAGCGCACTCACACACTGCCCCCTGGTGGAGGAGTGTGTGAAAGAAGCAGAAGTGACTGGATTTGCATGCAGAGATGTCTTTTTATTTCCTTTTTCGATTAAAAGGTTTTTCTCCCTTATTGGTTCACTTTACATTAGAATTAACAGCCACACTCATCTGTTTAACTAACGTAGGTCTTCCTCTGAGTTGAGCTCTTTGGCTTCAGCTTTAGCTTTTTCGTTGCTACAGGAAAGGGGGACATCTTTGTTCCGGTGTCGATTTGCCCTCAGCAAGTCTTATCAGGCAGCCATTTTTTCCCACTCTGGTTCATTCTCCTCAAAAGCTCTTAGTGTAATTTGGCTGGGGGAGCGAATATCACACCAAAATTACCTTTTAACAGATATAAGAGTCAGACGAACTACAATCTTTTTAGTTTTTTTACCCTAAGAACAGTTGCGTAAAAACTGTACACTTTATCAGATAATGGATGTATGACTTCAAGTATCATAGCATCTCAAAAGTATTCACATTTTTGACATTTCTTTACACTTTGTCACCGAGACCGAGCATAAAGGTGTTGTGAATGGAAATTGTAATTTGATTTCAGTAAAACCTCAGTAAAAAATCCAGTTGTTCTGTTGGGAAGTGTTAGAGAACATTAGTGAACAAATGGCATCATGAAGACCAAGGAACAGGACATGTCAGTGAGAATGTTTTGAAGTTGAAAACACATATAAAAGGAGTGTCGACAGAGATGTGGTTGCTGCAAAAAATACAAAAGCTTCCTGAGTATTTTTGCTTTGCTTCTGGCGCAAATATTTTAGTACACTTGAAATAAGATAACACTAACTTCCAAGTAATATTTTAGCAAAATATAGGAGCTTATGGCAATAATTCCTAATGAATTCCTAATTAAAGACTACTACTTCCACCAGCTGCGTTTCCATTACAAATGTGTGCAAAACTCTGCTAATATTCCGCTAATGTCAAAAAACCCAATTTCGCAGTTACGGTGTTTCCGTTAAACAAGAAACTGTTCACACAATAGGTCACAAAAAAAACAAAACATGTAGCGCCATCAATCTCCTTCTGCTTCCAGTTGTCGTCTTCTTTGTAATTTTCACAAGTAGTATCATCCGGTTGTCGGTCATGTGACTCGGGTGATGTGAAAAAAATGTTTTGTGCAGTATTACGACATAAACTAATTTCAATGTGGCCAGAAAAATAAAAAAAATAATATCATAACTTTCATCACTTGTCTGAGAAGACATAAATACAGCCAGAGAGGCACAGAATAAATAGCATGATGATGAGTGTCGGGCTGCAGGGGTGGGGGGCTTCACTCGAACAGCAGGTCCTTGTCTGCCTCTTCCGTCAGCGTGTTGGTGGGCTGAGCAATGGGCGACCTTTTATAGAAAAACAAGAGTTTTTTTGTTTGTTTTTTTATCGAAATTGGTGTGGTGTGTCCACATTGAGCAAATTCATTTTTGAAATGTCAAATTGCACAATTTATAGGCAGATTATTTCCATTGTAACATGGGAAAAATGTGTTGTTATAAATCTTCCTTCTTTAACTGCGTCAGTGGCGGAGTGAAGAGTCCACACAAATAGCCCCCAGGCCTCGATCTGACTTAGGACCACCCCTGGATCAAAACCAGGACGGCTCACTCCTTCTTTTGCTGCTTGTAATGTGCAACAGAAATAAAACCGACGTTGATAGAAAACTCCTTATCAGTGAGAATAATGGAAACAAAAGGCTTCAGTTTCCCATGAAGTCAAATGATACTGAAGTAATGGAAAAAAGTGGTACACCTGAACACACCGAATGACTTGTTTTTTTGGTTTTGTTTTGTATTTCCCCCACCCATCAATGGCTTTTATTCCTTCCCTGATGATGTAGGCTGTATTCCTAGATGGCAATGCCAGGATTCATTGGCTTCAAATAGAGAGAGATTGCTTGAGAGAGCATGATTCTCATTTTAACACCTGGATAGGTCTCCGCAGAGTCAGGACCTGAACTCCAGGGAGAATCTCCGGGTACAGACATTACACAGCTGTCTGGCTTTCTCGCAAGGACTTGATTTTAGAAGATTATTGTAGGAGCTGCAAAAAGGCAGTTATTTATTATTCAAAGTGGAGGAAACGTCTGTGCATGAAGGGCTTAATACACAAAGTTGGTGTCCAGAACAAGCTTAGAACCCCCACTACCCTCAAAAAAAAAAAAAAAAAAAATCAGGATCCAGGGAGTTCTCCTCCACACAATAGAATAACCAAAATAATTTGTGTCTCTACTTCAGTTTTTTTAACTGCTCAGCTGATAAAATTTTAGTTCTGCAAAAGTGACATTAAAGTCAGCAAACGTACCACAGGAAGCCAACAGCAAGCTTTTTAAAAAGAAATTAAAAAAATTAGAGCCTTTTGGTATATATTTGTTAAACATAAGTTTGTAAAATCTATTCAAAGTTACTTGCAATAATCCCTTTCCTTAAGCTTTGCGGAAATGGCTCAGTATTAACGAATTGGTGGGATTTGGCAACAGGTGGGGCTGTGAAATATTTAAGGCAGGTTTGTAAATCTTACACATTAGAGAAAAAAATCTAAGAAAATCATTTGGCCCATAGCTGCCAGATTTGTAGACACAATGTAGTGGAGTTTAAAGCACAATATTTAAATACTCAAGTAAAGTAAAGATAACTCAAAAAATGTGTAAGAAAACAATACATTTTAAAAGACAGTTATCTCTGATGCTGACCAAATGTGAGCAAAGTTTTCACATTTTTTTTTTCTAAAAATAGGTTATCGCTAAGTTTTCTGACATTTAGCAAATGAAAATAATTTTGTCGATTCAAGCGAAAACCAAGACGTCTGATCTGATTGAACTTCAGACAGAGAAACGTTGTGTCTGCATCAGGAAATTGGAAGATTGTTTATATTATGAATTATTGAATGGAAAAAGGGTGTAATTATATAAGTTAAAAGTGACTCAAATTCACCGAACAAGGTGCAAATTGCACCGTATATTGTTGTTTTAAAGCACTTCCTTTTCATTAAATGCTCAAAATTGACTCTGCGTTCCTCTGAAATTGGATGTTGCTTTGGGTAAAACTGGTCTAGTCAATGCATCCAATGCGGCGGACGGCGTATGAATCTGAGCTGATAGCTTGATTGATTTCTACATCGCTGCAGGCTCTCCACACCCAGAGGCTACAAACGTTCATGCTTCTTCTTCTCTCTCTCTCTCAGCTCAGATTATTATAGACAAATGCTTTTTTCCCCCCTTCAATGTCTTCCTGTTTTATGTTCCTTCTTTCTTTGGTTCCTGATAAATTTAATCAATTTCGGGGCCCCATTCAAAACACTCTGACTCCACGAGGAGCATAAACAGCTAAATTACTGGAGGCGCTGATTTTTTACACTTTTTTTCTTACACTCAGCTCAAGCTTCAAGTTTTTACTTTTGTTTGGCCTATAATCAATTTAAAGTAGAAAATTAATAGGGATGGAAACAATTCTCTGGCAGAGGGAGAGATAAAAATCCCCAAAACTTTTATCATCTCAGCAGCTTTGTGAAGTCCTGCCCCATTTCTCCGGTTTAGGAATAGAAATGAAAAGATTCACATAATTTTCCTGCCCTTAAAGAAAAGCATTGAATGTATTTCTGCATTCTGCTCTGTCGTTGAGGGGCATTAATGTTCCGTCAGATCATCAGCGTCCTCTTTTGGGGAATTCACACCGATTAGCAGGAGTCCCATTGGATGGCTGAATCGCTATGAAAAACAAACCATCTGAGGCTGGGCTGAGTGAAAATGTCTGCAGGGAGTCTTTGATTTTTAACCAAGTGATGGACTAAAAAGTACAAAATGAAACGTATCTATCCCAACTCTTATCATTTTCTTGTCAGTCATTTTAAGTTAAACTACTAAATCTGTCCTTTAGTAAAATATAGCAATCAGTAATGCAATTATCAACTGCAATATAATAGTTACCATGCAGCTATTTTGTTAGTTTTAACCTGATGTATTAAATTAATATCTTCAATACTAAGCACAGAAATCAAGTGATAATAATGAAGCATTTTAGTGTTTTTTAAAGTGGCACATAGTGGAATTTTATAGCATAATACTTCAGTTGTTAGAAAAATGCTACATATATCTTTTAAGTCATATATATCAAATATGACTTAAAGAGATTTGTCTTTGTAATTTTACACCTTGAAATTGGGCCTCTGCCTCTTTAAAACCTGCTGCTCTTTCTGAAACTCTGTCTTCAGGAAGTCATCACATTAACCCTTCAACAACGTTTTTAGCAGCGTTGCACTAAGAAGTAGCTCCTATCATGAGCTCAGCAACACTAGGTGTTCCACCAGGTGTTTGCTAATTGCTGCTGGCTAGTCTGAAGGAGCTGAACATCCATAAAGTGACTCTCTGGGTATGTTTTTGATTAGGAAATGACATGATGTAAAGCTAAAAAAAAATCAGTTTTAAATAATACTGTGTTAATTTCTAATTTTCCTTTAATCATTTTTTAGAGTTGGATATTTCCAGATTAAGCCCAACATTATGCTTACACAGCACCATCTGTGGGTATTAGAACTTCTACCCAAGACTGTTGAAGTTCATTTCATTTGTTTTTTGTTAGAGACACAGCAACAATTACTGCCTGACCCAATTTGCGCATAACCCTAACCCAACTAGCTCCTAGTATACAGCACAAATAGGTGATCCAATAAGCAATTGGATCACCTATTTTTTTTCAGTGTGCATTCTAAAAAAAACCTGATGCCACACTTGATCACCCTTTTTAAATTTTCTAGTAAAATCTTCCACCAGATTTCTAGTTAAAATGTACACTCATTTCAGAGTTCCTGAGACACTGCCCCCTAGTGTGCTGGGAGAAAAATGGGCCTTCTCCATGCTAAACAGTGGATATGAGGTGATTTCCCACATTATTCATCTGTTCAAACTAAAATGCCTCTTCATTTATCATGTTAAACTTTAGACTTTCTTAAGGTGATCCTCAGGTTGCTATGGTTATTTATTCTCAGGTGTCAAGATGCCACATTTTTCCACAATTTTTTAGCATTGAGAAACTCTTGGTGATGTATTATTACTATCATTATTATTATTTCTTATGGTCCTTTGTGACACGTTTTGGTTTGTTTTCTTGGCCATTTCCTGACATGGTGAAGTTTACGCAAATTGCATGTTCCCTCGACTTTCCCATTTTGATGTGTGATTATGGTTATATTATTGATTAATCTAGTGACTGATCACCTTGGAAAATTGAAATTCAGACTACAAAAATGCTGCGGATACCTTCAATTCGTAAGAAATGTTAAAGGGAGCCTAAAAAAAATTGTGTGGCCCGTGAAATTTTGGAGCTGGAAATAACATTTGGGAGCATTTATAGAAAGGTTGATCTCCTCAGCTCGTGTGAAACCAACAGATCACTACAGTTTGGGCTTATCTGTTTAAGATGCATTCCTTCCTGCTTCACTCTGCATATCTCTGCCACCTGTTCACATGCTGCCTGCCTTTTCAGCCTCGCCAGAAGGTTTCAGCGATGGGAACGCTCTCATTGCTCCATCTAAACACACAATAGCGTAGAAAGAACACAAACACGACTAGATTTGCAACCTCTAAGTGTTTACGTGTTGATCTTAAGCCCGAATGATAAATTATAAATTTCTTGTGTGGATTTTTTTGTGTGCTTAATCTCTTAATAGATTATATTATATTTAGGATCCCAGTTCATGTTTGCTTCATGCGCCAACCTTCAAGTTTGAGTGTGACTATTTCAAACTGATTTAATGTGTTTTCCCTCCTCCCCTTAAGTATTTGTTGTGTGACATAATTAAACGGAAGGGGGGGGGGCAGAGTAAAAATTCAAGTCATAAATGAAATAACTGGAAAAGAAATGTTCAAGTGTTCACCGCTGTGCTCCTCATCCTCGGTGTCCATGGAAACAGGAACCTTTGAGACTGCTGGAGGGTCAGGCGCTGGCGAGAGTTCCTGCTTCACGTTTTCTTAATGGCTGTTATCAAGCTGGGAGACGCTGCTGATGAAGAAGGGACGGTGCTGATGAAGTAGGAACCGGGCCGGAGTGGAGAGCAGCCGCCATGTCTGAGCGAGTCCCACCAGCGAGGCACCCCGGCGCGAGCTAAGCTAATCAAACAGGTTAGCTTCGGAGATGTTGACTTGTCCACGAGGAGAGTTAGCAGTTTGTGAGCTCTAACTGCTGGACCGCACTTCATTTACATTTATATGACAACAAAATAAAACATAGTGGTTTTATATTTAAAACATGTATAACCTCAAATCCTCCCAGCTCAAAAAGTAGGCAATATTGAACGTCAAAAAAGTCTATATTGAGAGTAAATGCAGTAGTTTTGTTCATAAACAGAACAGCCATCTGCTCTGACAAGGTGACAACACAGAGAGAATTTAAAAATAAATTTTAAAAAAACAGTATGGTGGTCAAAAATGTCATGTTTTGGAGGACAAACACTTGTTAAAATCTGTCATCACCTAAAGCAGCGAGTCTCACCACTGACTGATATCCACGTGATAATGCTGCACAATCACTGAACCGTGAGCTAAGCTTAGCTATTTAGCTTCAGACTAAATAATTAGCAAGATACTCAGTTTTAAGCTAACTCTTTAGGTCATTTAGCTTCATTATATTTATCTCCAAACTAAATATTTAGCTTCAGTTTGAAGATAAATATTTAGCTTGCTAAATATTTAGTTTAGTTTGAAACTGACATGTATAAATTAATAAATAACATGGTCAAAAAGTGAATCATGTTTTTTTCTCATATGACAAACCGAAATTATTGATGTTAAATTATGACGTACAAATCCAGAGACAAGGTGCTTCTAAATAGAAAATGTTGCCGTTTGTGTGAATTGGGATACATTTCCTACAAAATGAAATGGTTCTTTAATCTACACAGAAGCAACAAAAATAACAAAGAAAATATTTCAACCTGAAATCACATGCGTGTTACTGGCAAAAACCTTTGCAAGAGATTGATTTTGCATCCCGTGACCTGGAGCGAAAAGCCTCTTCTTCTTCAAAATCATAATGAATCATAATTCATTATGATTTTGAGAAAATGCAGAAAATCTCATCCCAGTACTAAGAAATCTCAATTTGAGAATGGAAATCTTGGGCAATATTTGTCACCGTTTACCTGGTGAGCCACATAGAAGAAAAGAAAAACAAATGCATGCATGAATTTAGTCTTTTTTCTTCTTCCGTCTCCTTTCTGTGCAGTCAGTAAACTTCTTGTTACAATTTCAATGTCTGTCAGAATCAGGCTTATTTTAACAACATCAAACACATGCATTTATATTTAAAAGAAAATCCACTTTCTTGGCATGATGTGAAAAGTGCTATTTCCAAACAAAATAATTGCTGCGACAGATAATTGTTATGAGGATGTCATCAAACCAACAACACATTCGTTCCAGTCTGCGATTGTTGGTGCGACGCCGGACAGCGGGAGGTGTCACACTCTGTAATTGGTGTCTAACATGGCAGTGAAGTGCTGAAAAATTGTCGTGGACCACACTGACAATAGTTCAATCAAACGGCAGCAATTTCACACTGTTTTTATGTTCAAAGAACGGACGAATCATAAAAGCCTCCCAGCCGTATTCACAACAATAAAAGTCGCAGGCGAGTCAGGAGTGTTACGTTTTATTTGGTCGTTTCTTTTTTTTCAGCTTTTTGTTCCTCTCCACAGGTTAAAACCCATTATAATAGTCATAAGAAATAAAAACATTTTCACATACTGCATACAGAAATAATACTCTCGACGCACAGTAAAAACAGTTGATTCAGGCCCAGCCCAGTGCGAGATTTCACCAAAAAAAAAAAATTGAGTAGGATTTTTGAAAAAGGCCTGCAAAGTCTTTAACTCACAACATGCACATACAGGCAGAAGAAGAGCTGAAGCATGTCTGTGGTAAAAAATAAAATAAAAGTAAAAAGGAGTGGAGAAAAAAAAAGCAGTTCAACATAAAATTGGAGGTTTGGGTGCCCCAAAGAAACATTAGGCTGAAATTTCTGCGCATTTTTACCGAAATAGCTCAACTTTTAATCCTCAAAAGGCAAAGAAACTCTTTGACAGAACCCTGCAGAGAAAATATTTTACATTAAAAATGAAGAAATAGAAGCACCCAAAAGCATGCCTCGTCAAGACTCCAGTGAAAACCTAACACAAGTATTTATCATCTTAAAGTAGACTGCGTCAACGGCCACCTTGAAAGAGACTCTATCCAGTGTTTAAGAAGGTGGCCAATCATAAATATCCTTTTTGACCATCGTATGGAAAAACCGTGAGCAGGGAAGTTAAAAAAAAAAACAAAAAAACAAAAAAAAACCTTTAGAGGTTGAGATGAAACATTTGACTAGTGAGTCACGGGGATTTGTTCCAACCAAAACCTTGCAAATTGCATCTGTGGCTCATTGGGAGTTCAGCTCTAATGAACACCTGAAAGAGACCACCCACTGCTAAATACTCTCTGGCTTCTGTTAATTATTTTTAAATGCCTTACATGATCATAATTGGGATAATTTGCCAGTAGATAAAACAAGTTAGCGCTCAGAGACAAAGCGGACCACACTGACACACCGACAAACTTCATGGCTTCCCCTCGCAGTGTTGTGATGAAGCACATGTCCGATTAGGGATTTCCACTGTGTTTGCTGGTCACACTCAAAATGTTATTATTGAAAACGTCAAAGAGATTTAACACTGAAGATAACCTGAAGGCAAGCAAAAATGCTTTGTGAACAGAGGAAAAGAAGGAGAAAGAAGTAATCAAGTCCAACATTTGGACTGGAAATCAAATATTTCTTAAACCGGGAAAGTAGTTGTTCCCTCTTTGGCAGCGGCTACCATCAACAGGATGTCAGTCCTTAAATGTTAATCACAGGCCTTTGGTTGTGGAAAATGTAATCTCGTATATATTTTTTCATTTATTTTTCCCATGGGACTTTTCTGTCAGGTTAGAGTTCAAGTTGCAACAGACATCTTCATTGAGCCAGTTGAGGCTACTGCTAACTAGCTAATAGCTTGATAGCCAGCTATCCATCCATCATGGATAAAGTGCAAATTTATTGGCAATTTGTCGTCTTTTGTACAGTTCTATGGCGCTACAAGTCTTAAATTTAATTCAGTCTTTTTTACTTTGCTGAAGAGAAATTCTGTCTTTGCAAAATGCTTGCAATTCAGCCGCACTGGCAGGATTTACAGGAGACGATAATTATTTCATACAGTCTTGACAGCAAAGTGAGCTGAGGTTTTGAATTACACATTACGATTAGCATTTTTAAACCAAACCAACCGAAAAGGGGGGAAAATACTTTTTTACAGTCCTTTTAGAGATCAAAAGAGATTGCTTGTGAACTGTGATCTGTATTGGTTTATCAAATGAACAAGAGAAAGGCCGAGACGATCATAGGAGCAAACTGTAATAAATCATTTAGCATCTCCATATCTAAGGGCTGATCAGAGTTCATTCAGCCAAATTGATTTGCAGCAGGGCTGTGCCGTACTCCAAAAAAAAAAAAAAAAAACCCAGAAATTTACAAACTGAATAGCTTCTGCTAGAGAGGAAGATGACAAAGGTAATTGAGTGTCAGTAACTAGACGGAGCAATAATCACGAGCAAGCGGCTGCCGCATGCTGTTGAGTTCAATGAGGGAAGCGTGTTTGAGCCTTGGACTTGATAACCTCGCTGAAATCTGTGTTTATTTTCCAGACGTGCAGCCAGTTGTCCGCAGGAGCCGGCGCTGTGCTCTTGGAAACCAATCGGCCTTTCTTTCGCGGCTCCTATTCATTTCGTTTCCGTTGTTATTGAAAGAGAAGGGGACAGCAGATTGTGACCTTGGGTGCCTGCGCCAAAAGAATTAGAAATAATATTCATTTTATTGGAGGGCAAGCATTAAGCTTCTGCACCTGCTGGCGATCTCTCGCGGACGTGGGCTTTTGTCCGCATCCCCCACTGGGGGTCTGCCGCCGCAGAACGGTCAGCGAAAGGTCAGATTTAATCATTTGGTGCCGGCCTAATGGGGCCAAACAAAGGTCCAGGCAGGTGTTACACTTTCATAAACGCTAAATAATGTTTCTGGCTTGGACAGGAAGCTGAGAAGCCATTGTGGCAAGCCAGAAAACCAGAACATCCACCTAATTGACTGCAAGCAAACAAAAGAAACTACCGGTGATAAATGGAGAGCCACATATTGTGGTACTGTAGGACTTAAATAATAACCAGCTTGCCAAAGTAAAAACCGTATTGAAGCAGTTTGAATCCAGTCTTACTGAACTGCTTCTAATTTTCCCTGGAGAAATGCAACTTTTGGGGGGAAAAAAGACAATTTTAAGCCTAGCTGCTATGTTTTAGGCCACACTGTTCTTCCTGAGCTCTTTAGAAATTCAAATGATCTATTTTATTTTCTCTACTTCATTGACAAAGGTTCTTATGTTTTTTTTCTTCTTGTTCCAGAGCTTGGTTAGTTTACCCCGAAGGCTTTAAAGTAATATATTTCCTACCTCCATCACCATCCCACCATGTTGTTGCAGTTGCATATAGCACATTGATTTACGTTATTTACCCTGTCTATTTTTTTTGACAGAGAAGTGAATTGGATTGTGTCTGCAGAAACTGAAAGATGGGAACACACAAACCAGCTACCAACACAAACAGATTTATATTTCAGATTCAGCTAGGAAAAACAAAAACAAGAAAAATAAATATCACACAGTGGGAACGTATAAATAAATCTAAGTAGATTTTAAATGATTTTAGTCCTAGTGTAGCAGCTAGCTGAAATTGCTAAGTTAATCAAGCTAGCCAACAAAATAATTTAGTTAGCTTTTTACATTTCTTATATTGACCCAGTTCAGCTACTTATGTTTTTGTTGCAGCTTAACTTTATGAATTTATCAAAAATAATTAATTACTAGTTTATTATTTTTAGTTTTTCTTATATATGCAAATCTAGAAATCAGGACAGACCTCAATTTAAATTGTGACATATAGCACCAATCAAAAAATATCACTAGAATTGGATACACAGTGGGAAGTTATGCATAAATCAAACTACATTTGCTAATAATATATTAATAATAAAAAGAAAATTGCTACTGCTAAGTCAATCAAGACCAACACAAAATGGTTCATCTAGCTTTCAAAGTTTCTAAGTTATGTTTTTAATAAAGCTTTACTTTATGATTTAACTATTGTAAGTTCAGGCTACTTTAATTTGTTTAGTTCTTCTGTTCAAATCTAAAACCTACTAAGCTCCTACTACCAAAAATATGACCAGTATGATATGTCCATATGTTGAGTATTATTGTACCCAAAAAACTAAATATAAGACCTGTTATTTTATATTAAGGGAAATACTTCAACAAACAAACATAATTTTCTCTCAAGGGTGTCAAAATACGAATGTTATTTTCTATTTAGGGCAAAAACCATTGAAGCTTTCAGTCTCAGTTTAAAGCTAAATGTTCCAACCTTCAGCTGAAATCCACTAATCTGCTCAGTCTTGAAGCACTTCAACAAAATGTGTCCAATTAGTGTTAATGCTGGGAGATGAGCTAGTCCATTGATGCTACACTCTACCATTAACAGCTATAATCAATACATTGTACGTTGGCTTCAATGCCCAAGCAGGATATTGAAATGCAATTCAGTGTTTCCAAATGGAATTAAAATGCTAATTCTAATAACTGCATCAGTCAAACTCAACATTTAAATCAAAATAAATGGGGAAAAAAAAATAAGCATGAATGTAAAGATGACTTTTTGCAGATCCAATAAACTAACTTTGGATAAAATTAAGCAAGCTTTCATTTTGTAACACTCGACTGTAACATTACTGCTAGCAGTCTCAAAGGGGTCAGTGCTTTCTCTGCTGATTTTCGTCAGGTGACACACTGGCCATCTTTGCATTAGGTTATTACTGTAAATGGTCTGGGCATGTCTTTAAATGAAGTTTGTCAAATGGGGCCGGAGGGACTTGACTACCTGTCAGCTGCACTCAGGACAGTGACTTGTGGTGTCGGACTGCCTGGTGCCGAGACGCGCAGAGACTCATCAGGACTTTCTTGTCGAATCGTAGGTTGTCAGCTCAGGGGCGACGAATGGCAGCTACGCTTCTTAAATCTGACAGCCAAAACCAAGAATCAGACATCCCTGTCAAAGACATCCTGAATAAAATGTGTCAAGCCTTTTCCTCACAGCTAGCAAATTAGAAAACTAAGTTCAGGGAAAGCGAGTGCGGGGAGTATTTTTGTGTGTGTGTGTGTGTGCGCAAAAGCAAGTGCTTATTCATTCTGGGTCAATCCGCAACAGAAGTGATTACCAGAAGGAAAAACATTCCCCCCTCTGACTGCAGGTAAGAAAGTAATCATCTGTGAGAAGCACAAGAGACTCCTTTTATTTGTAGCCATATTTTAGGGTTCTCAATTATTAAATAGAAAATGACGAGAAATGTTTTCCAAAACCAAATCTGAAGGAAAATTCAAATCTAGCCTAGGCAGGTTTCTGAATGACAGCTGGAAGAGGATACTTCACACAGGAAAACTTGTGACTGAAGCAATTTCCCCAAACATTTCAATCATCTCAGATTCCTCGACGTACTTTTTTGATCACCGAAAACAGCAGCCGCCAATGGGCAACGACTGTCAAAAGATGCCGCCTGCTTTAGCGTGTTGACATACTGATTCAAGGCATTAAGTGTTCACTTGAAATCCAAGTTGCAAGTCACTACATTTTGTTTGCTTGGATCATTTTAACTAGTTAGTAAAACAAAACATGTCTGTTTTGGGAGCTGGTTGGTTCATTCCGTTTATTTTTTAGATTTTTCTTCTGGTCAATTCATGCCTGACCTTTCTGGGATTTCAATTCATACCCGCTTAACTTAAATCTGAGACTGCTGGTGCGCAACTTATTCAACGAATAACTCGCTCACTTTCTGGTTGAAGAATGAGTGAGTCGATGGCACCCAACCGCTGCCTCTGCTCTGAATGCTTTTTGGTTCTGGATGGGAGTTCAGTGAAATTAGCATGCTATTAGACGTTTTTTTGATTGATATTGAACATGTATCCTATCATTATTGATTTATTGTCCAACCGTATCTGCTCATAGTCTAATGCAAGAAAATGTGAAGACTTGTCTAGTTAATGATGTCTCTACCAACCTCCTTTAGAAACATTCATTATTGACCCTCTTCCACTATTACCTACTCATTATGACTTGATTTGGTTCGACTAAGTTTGAGTCATTCTCCACTATAATTGGGAACCAGCTTTGTGTGGGTGGAGTAAAAGGCAATCACCCAAAAGTTCCCCAATCTGATCTGTATATGACGCGAGTGCAAAATGTCTGCACCTCGTTCTTAGACCACAGTGTTCATTTCAGAGTTGCCATTGTCCTTAACACTCCAAATACGCTCAGAGTTTTTATGAATCGTAGGTCTGAATCTCCTTAGGGTGTTGCCCTCATGACGCAACTAGTGACCAACACCATTTTGACGTTGTGTTTTCAGCCTACTTTCCTTTGGTAGTAAAGTAGGTCACATAGCTGCTACCAGTGGAAAACACTTGGAACCCAGTCGAGTCTTGCTGAGTTGGTATTAGTGGAAAAGGGTCAGTAAATGTAGATCAGGTGTGGCTAGTGAAGGACAACGAAAGGACATCTAAGAGGAACACATTATTGGCAAGTGGAGTGTTAATACATGGCACTGAAAAGGTTCTAATCTCCAAAATATTGGGACTACGATGCTATGATGATCATGAATTTATAATCTGTTAAATTCATGGACAGGTTGGGGTGAAGTTGCTACAACTTGGTATCATGCATCTCTTTAAAAGGTCAATGAAATGTTGCAAATCATCTCTGTGAAATAAAATAAATAAGTAAAAAATGCTATGTTTTGCAGCTCTAGATGAAATAGGAAATTGTGGGTACAAAATTACTAGGAACCATTTGTCATGACTATTGTTTCTTTCAGCAGCCGTTATGGCAAACTGTTTAGTGGCTTCAGACTTTTCATTCTAAGGATAATTGTCTTTTCCTAACTGGCAGCCATTTAGCAAATCTTGCGGCCATTTAAGACAGCTTTAAAACTTTTAGAGCTAGGAAGCAGTGGGACGGCACATTACTTGAAATCCCAGTAAATGATTTGGACCAGAACAGAATGTGTCAAAAAGAAAACAATTGCTCCACGGTTAATAAACCCTGCCCTAGAACAAATGCCACTTTATTTTTTCCCTCTCCCGCCCTCCGGCACTTCATGGGTGTTACAGAACTGAATGCTCCCCCGATGCCAGGACTATTCATGAGAAAATACCCAAAAAACTAAGACGGTAAGGAGACGTCAAGGGAGAAGTGAAGAACGGCCAGGTAAACAAGATGTGAGGAGGGAAAGGCTGCAGAAGCAGAAACGGCCTCAGCAACGAAGGCGATGAAGAAACGGTGCAGTCAGCAGCTGTAGCCGCCGGCACAGAACAACAAACGGGAACGGAAAGGGAGGAGACCCCAGCTCACACGGGCTCTGGAACTTCACACGTTCAAAAAGAGAAAACAGGACGCAACATGGACCTGGATGGGAGCCGATGCAGGAAGCAGATGCACTTCTGGCCCAAAGCACGGCATCGTCAGGGCTAATTAATTACCCAAATATCTGATCACTTTGTTAGCGCTATGCTACCCCTGCCCTTATCAGGAGGCTCAGCGGCATCTCAGGGGTACACAGGAGAAAGTTATGCATAAATCTAACTCAGTTTGGTAATGACTTTACATTATTTAAACAAAATAAACGGTTTTAAAGCACAAATTACCTCTTGCAGTTTGTTGAAATTGCTACTACTAAGTCTCTCATCCTAGCTAATGAAATAATTATTTAGTTAGTTCTTTAAGTCCAGGTAAGCTACTTTAAAAAAAAAAAAAGCTTTAATTTACAACTTACTGTTACAATTTCAGTCTAGTTTTTCCCCCGTTGTGTTCAAATCCCATCTGAATGAGCTAGTACAGTAACTACCAGCTCATTGGTTGTGCATTATGAATGTAAAAAATAAATATATTATTATTTATACAATTTTATATAAAGGAAAATACTTGATTATGAATGTACTCTGGTGACACGGCCAGTCAGAGTTTTTGTCATATTTCAAACTATTTTTAGCTAATAGAAAGACTGTTACCTATAAATGAGTGGATCTCTTTCAGGTGCTTAATTGCTAAACAATCATGTAATAAAGAGGCCATTTTGAAATAAGCAAATCATAGAGGCTGGCATGAATCATTACTCTGATATTCAACACACTCCTGAGGACAAGACGTCTTCGCTGCAGCAGGAAGTTCAGCTCCAGGTGCAAATTAACATTTCCCACAGCAGTTTCACAGAAATCCTATGAAAAGTGTCTGAGCATGTGTGACGTGCAATAAGATGATCCAGGTGTCAACAGTTGGTGATTTGGAATAGGTGCAAAGCAACAAAACATTAATCTGGAATGCAAATGGGATGTAAATCTCTGATGAAAAAGATTCGAAACAACAACAAACAGACCTAAAGCATGAAGCCAACCAAAACCAGCCAGACAGGCTTGGATCAAATGTAGCAAAAATCAACCAATTTGACTGTGTAACTTGGCCTAAACGTCTCAGCTAGTTGCCTGGCAACTCCATGGTGGCACATGTAGAGGAGTGAGCTGCAGATAGCTGGATGTTGAAATGTCTGAGCGGCCAAACGAGGAAACACATCAGGGTGGTTTACATTTAGGAATGTATGGAAAAAGAGAATGAATCTGAAATGTTTGTGAGGTAATTATCAGTTCAGAATAAGCAAGAATTTTCCCAAAGCTTTCATTTCTTGAATTGAGGTTCTATGAAGTCATTAATTAGAGTTTAAAGATGCCATTTTGCAACTTTGTAGGAAAGTAAAAAGAAATCATTAAGTTGTGTTAGCTTATGGAGAGATGTTAGCCTTCTGTAAGCAGAAAAAATAATTCAGACTTTAATCTCAAAATCAGAATACTAAAAAAATAGTCATTCTAGGCAATTCTAGCCAATATCAGAATTGAGTTTATTTTTTATCTGAATTTTTTTAAAAAAGGTCTGAAGTCAGATTAATCTCACAACTCTTGACTTTTGCAGAAATGACTCAAATCAAAATTTAGATTTTTTTTCTTAACACATTAAATTTTTTCAAATTTCAGACATTAATCTCAAAATTCTAACAATTTTTTCTATAAAATGCCAGAATAAGTTATGTAGCTCCTTTACAATGACGGGAGGGGGTCGGGGTGGTGGGGATGGGGGTGGTGGGGGGGGGAGTGAATTAAAATCTAAAAACCTCGGCAGGAGCTGATCTGTGTTAGCTGGAATACCTTCCTAAGCGCTGCATCCAGAACGCCTTTAAACTGAGAACTCCACCAGCATGAAGTTCTCTAAACCAGATTCAGATTCGATGACGTTCTTTAAATAAAGCCTTCGAGCATTTAGCAAGTTCTATGGAGAATAACTTTTAACTCCCATAATAATAAAATGTATTTGTGTTCCCACCAACGCTCTGCTCTGCGCTGCTGTGCATGTGAATCCCTGCTGCCTCCGCCTGGCGCAGAGCGGAGCCCAAAACCGCTTATTTGTAAGCACCTTTTGTCCGAGCACCGGGCGGCATTCTCTGGCAGGAGAAAGGAGGGGTGGGGGGTGGAGGAGGAGGAGGAGGAAGAGGAGGAGGAAGAGGAGGAGGAAGAGGGCTCCCCGTCCCGCTTCCTGTGCCCTCGTGTCGCCTGCCAGCCCAGTGGATCCGTCCAATCCCTGGCATTTCCCAAGGAATGTGACTGGAATGCTTTCTACTTCTGAAGGTGGGGGGAGCAAAGGGGGGGGGGGGGGATAACGCCCGGGTCGCGGTTTTTGACTTGGATTTCACGAGTGGCCTAGAATATCTACTGAGTGGATTCTCCCATACAGCAACAAAACTGTTTAAAAAAATAAATAAAAGAAGCTTTCTTCCAACAATGAGACACAGATGCACACTCACAAGCATTTGATTTTTTTTTTTCTTCCATTTTTTTTTTTTTCTTACACGATATGGAAAATTTAGGTCAAATCTCGTCTAACGCACCAGCTAAACGGTTCAGGGGAACCTTTAAGAGATATAGATATATATATTAAAAACACTTCACAAAATAAGGCACTCCAATTTTCTTTCATTGTCCTGACTGCTTTCAGTCTGCAGGATGAAGCTGTAAAAAAAAAAAAAAGTCTGATCCACCTCTGTATTGTCACAATGCTTCAAAGCAGCAGGGGGAGATGAAAGCAGCTGATAGGAGCAGGATGACAGAAGATCAAGATGAGGCTGCTGATCTGGATTCTGCTCCTTCAAAGGGACAGCAGTAACACAAACGAGACGCGGGGAAAAAAATGGAAAAGGAAAATGAAATTGGCACCAGCCGTTGGTTCACAGGCAGATATCCCACAATCCATTGTATCACCTTTTCCCCTGGCTTTCTGCTCTCCAAAGCCCCAGGCTGGGGTAGAAAGAACTACAATGCCTGCAGCTCCCTACACCCAGGGGGATTTTAATTTGAAAGGTCCCAACGACAAACACAAAACTTAAAAAAAAAAAAAAAAAAAAAACAGTAGTGAAAATGGTCCTGGACTGAATTGCATTGGCACCTGATTGAAGTTGCCCAGCAACTGCCACCTTCTTCAAATTAAACTAAATTGGTGTCAAATGTTTGTGCAGCAAAAATCTTCATTTGTGCTGCTGTCATTTTAAAAGATATTACTAAATGTTTCCAGAGGCCAACAAAGTCGACCAGCCATTCCAGATTCACAAAATCAAACGTATGGTTTCAATCAGCAGGGTTCCATTAGTGCAGTATTCATTTTTGTTTGTGCCGCTGTGATTTTTAAGATTTCTAGGTCACCAGACCCCCCAAGAAGTGGTCTATCAAATTAACGCCAAACTTTTCCAGATTCTTTTTGAAGTCATCAAAAGGGTTAGGGTTAGGGTTAGGCGCTGCCTTCACACTTAAAATAGAAGAAAAATTCTGTGTCAAATAAATTAATTATAGCTGCACAAACGAGCACAAATGGTTTGAGGCACCATGTGTTGTTTGATTTTGTAAATGTGGAGTGGATGATTGACCTTTGACGACCTCCAGAAACATTTATCGACATTAATTAAAATTTGAGCAGCACAAACGTACCACAAATGTTTAACTCCAATTACACTCAATCTGAAGAAGTTGGGAACGGAGTCAACCTCACTCAGGTATAGCTGGGATGAAGTCTGCGCTCCACATAATCCACGACTGGGAATGAGATTTGGATTTAGAAGCGATCGTCTCTGAGTTGCGTTGGCGACTTGAAGGGCTTTAGCCCCAGCGTCCTGCGGGGGTTGGCTCTCTCTTTGGTCACATCCAGAGGCTTGCCACAGGCCGCCCAGCCCAGGTCCATGAAGGCCGGGTCCGCCGGGTTGATGGGTGCGATGCGGAACGAGGGCAGCGTGGGCGAGCCGTTGGTGGAGCACGGGGCGGACCGGGAGGTCCGGAACGGAGCGGAGAACGGGTCGAAGGGCGGTGCGCCGTCGGAGCTGCTGGAAGGGTCCGCCTTGAGGGCAAAGGGGTCACAGTCCGGAGAGGGGAAAGGGTCGCAGCTGGTGAAGGGGTTGGTGGGCGAGGGCTGGTAGCCCAGGGCGTGGCCGTCTGAGCGGATGGGGCTGCGGCCGCCTGCTGAGATGGCGCCACCCGCCGAGATGAAGCTCCAAGGGTCGATGCGGGGCCGGATGGGAGACGGGCGTGGCCGGGGGATGACACTGACCTCTAGGCGGCGGGTTTTGGGGCTCCATAGCGCTGGGTTGGGGTGGAGGGCGTAGGGTACGGAGGTCTTGTCTTCAAAGTCCAGTGTGTCTTGGCATAGGGGGAGATCTAAAACTAGAACAAAACAACAGACCAGTGTTACGCTTCTATAGATTCCTACATAAAAAGAAACTTGCCACTCTTAAGTGTGGAACATAAACATTTTACTGGCATTTGATGTTATAAAAAACAACTAGCATAACATTGTAAGGTGGGTTGGAAATGATGCATGACATCAAAAATGCTTTGATAAAAAAAATCCGGTGGGGAATACTAGCTATAAAAAGTTAATTGTGCTAACCCTAAAGCACTAATCATAAGCATTAGCTCTGCTAGCACGAAAGAATCATTTAAATTGAAGCTAATGCTAAAGTGCTAACTACAGTTCAAATTACATTTGCCCTTGAATGACAACAACCTTCAACAACAATGTAACGTAAATTTTACTTTAAAAATGTACCTGCACTATTGAAGCTAATGCTAAAGTGCTAACTACAGTTCAAATTACATTTGCCCTTGAATGACAACAACCTTCAACAACAATGTAACGTAAATTTTACTTTAAAAATGTACCTGCACTATTGAAGCTAATGCTAAAGTGCTAACTACAGTTCAAATTACATTTGCCCTTGAATGACAACAACCTTCAACAACAATGTAACGTAAATTTTACTTTAAAAATGTACCTGCACTATAATGGCATATAATATTTACATCTTGTTCTTTATTTTGTTCTTGTATATGTGTTGTTTGAAATCATTATTAGCGAGAAAACACAAAGAAACGTAAGAGATAAACAACTAATTCTTAACCGTCAATAACTAAAACTCAAAACTTTATTCATCTTAAAGTTTATGCATTAGTGCATTAGAATTTTTCTAGGTGTGCTAAGCGCAAACAAAATGAGCAGTATGCTAATCCGCTATTAGCATATGAGTAGAGGTTTTTATTCTTAATGTTATTCTTTCATTTTAAATCTGTAATGGAATTATGTCATATTGCTGTAAACAAGTGAATTCAGTTAAAAGTCCTGTTCGGTCAATTCGTCAGGTTTGTCAGTGAACAAATATCCTGAAGACCAAGGAGCACAAAAATGTCTTTAACCAGATCTAATGGCTGAAGTGCTCAACTCAAACCTCTCATCTGATTTCATCTGTTCAAAAACCCTTCAGAAAACAAACCTGTGCAGTGAAATTGATCAAAAGCAAGAACATGAAAGCACAACGTTACTGCAACATGAAAAAAGAAAAAAAAAGAAATGGAGCAATTACAAGTGAGGAATGTTGATGTAATTAGTCTCAATTAAGTGTAACATAGTGCTGTTTAACTAGTTGACAGAGCTGCAAGAGCAGCAGACAAAGCGTAAATTGGCGCTGACAAGAACATTAAACTCAGAATAAATCACCCTGAGTGAACATTTGCTGTTTCCAAATGTGACGCGTCTGCCAAATGGCATTATTTACATCAACAGTTACCCTCAAAGGCTGCCGAGCTTTTCAGCTGACAAGAGCGAGCAATCAGGAGTCACACAAGAGCAGCAGAATATAAAAAGAAAAAAGTGAGAAAAATCCTCTGAATAAACATCTTTTTTTCAAGCGCAGGCTGCCAGGCGAACCATGTGGCGAACCATGTGGCAGCCTGTCGCCCGAGTCATTCCACTCAACAAGCATATCAGGGTTGTTTAGCTAAAACACACTTGGGTAATGATGGGTTTTTTCATTGTCTTTAAATTCAGGGTTTTTGCAGGTTTCCCCAACTCAAATTTAAGACTTTTTAAGGCCATTATAAAGGGAATTTAAGCCCTACGACTGGAATGTTCCAACTTCGTCCAGCCAACTGCCGATAAACTTGTACTCCACAATCAAGAACTACCACAGCAGTGGCATGCTGACCTCAACCATCTCCTGTTACACACAATAAAGACATCTGGGTGCGACAAATAGAAAAGTTTCACAAGAAAAAATTACATAGAATATACGAGATTTAAAAGTTCTTCCTGTCAAGACAAAATTTAAAAACTGTCCCCATATATTTAAGACAAACTTACCTTTTATAATAAATGAAATACTTTTCAAGGCCTAGCATTTAGATACATTAATTGAAGACTTTTTGAGCATGTGAGGGCGCCGTGTAAGGTGTGTATGTGTTTTTGTGACATGTAGTTCAAGCGACCAAAACATTTGGAGAGCGTTCAGACCTCTTTTTAACACCGGGGTGTTACCACAAGGGGGCGCCAAAATTGGGTCGTTTACATTACTGCAGCATAAATTGGTGTAAAGAAAATCGGTGCAACTGTCTGAAAGATTCCATCATTGACATTTCCTTTGAGCTCTCATTGTGTATTTCATGTGTTTTCATCACAAAAGATAACCCTGCAAATCTGCATGAATTTGCATTCATCTCCCTTTACAAAATAAAATCTGGTCAAGTGGAATCAGTATAAATCCAGATCTTCTCAGAAGATCTGGATCACTAAGGATCAGAAATCACTAAGGATGAAGAACTAGGGGTTCACTGATTGCTGTTTTCTAGTCAGCCTCCACTCTTAAAAATCTTCATTCCGAATTTTGGCCGATATCAATTTTATTATTTTATTTTTTTTGGTCAATAAAAAGTTGGTAAATACTGCAACAACATCGTTAAGGATGGAACTTCACAATACTTCTAGTCGGAGAATCTGAATACAAATGCATGCCGCACTTTTCATATTTTTAGTTGTTCCTCCTACTCCACAATCATGAACTACTTTGCGTCGGTCTAAAACTCAGAGAGAAAACGACAGAAAACGTAATGTGAACACTGTTACTAAAAGGCATTGTGGTTTCACACAAATTCACCCAGCTTTCCAGCAGACAGACGGCAGATTAGCAGTCTGGAATCTGCTACATTTTCATCCAATGTGCTGCTCTCATCCTGCGCTATTCAATGAAAGAAAACTCCAATCTCAGAAGAGTGAAAAAAAAATAGCATTTAAAAAAAAAATAAAAACCCTGGTCGATAGCTCTGCTTAGCCAGTATTAGCAGTGAAGTACAGCAAGGGCCAGCTGTTACCTGAGATATGCAAATGGCTGCAGAGAAGCTTTGATGCTAATGAAAAAGCTCCTGCAGCAACAAAGTCTCCCCTGTGCTGCTAAATGGAAACAAAAATTCTCACTAAAAACAAAAGACAATGATAATTCCGAGAGAACCATGTGTGTGTGTGTGTGTGTGTGTGTGTGTGTGTGTGTGTGTGTGTGTGTGTGTGTGTGTGTGTGTGTGTGTGTGTGTGCGTGTGCGTGTGTGTGTGCGGGTGGGAGGGGAACATTGTTATGCCGCCGTGGTACGGGACTCAAGGTTAAAGCCGGATTGGGATTTGCGTGCGCGGCCGGGTGGAACGAGTTCGGTTAGGGGCTGCAGATGAATCACAGAGCGAAATTAAAAACCCGAATCCGAAACCCAATCTGGGCAAAGAGCAGGTACTTAAAGGAAGTACTCTGCTGATTTAAAATGGCACTTCCAATAAGAAGAGAGCTGGAGAAGACAAATTAAAAAAAAAAAAAAAAGAAAACACTAGTGAGAATTAAAACAGCAGAAGTGACTAATTATTATTAGATCAGGCTAAGGAGGCTTTCTAGGTCTTCTGCAATGGCTCTTAATAACTCTGCCTTAAAATGATAAAGAATCAACTGTTTCAAATGTAAAATTAATAACAAATGCTGCTTTAAACAGTTTTTTATGTGATAAATTGATTTTCCACACCAGATGTATGGGTGATAGTGTTTTGGATCTACTTGTTTTGTTATTAAATTGGAAATCATTGTTCGTTTCTCATTTCTACAAAAGTTTCTTTTTTCTTTATTTTAAAACTTAAAAACTGAAATAAAAAACAACACATTTCCTTAAGTTGACATTTATTTTATGCATTAATTTTTTAAATATCCATTTTTTAAAGTAATTATTTTTAAGTGGCTGTGCCAGATTTTAATAAGAGCTTACAGGGGTAGAAGCCCAGAGAGACAAGTTTTTGGGGCTCCAGAGATTTATTTTTTAAATGCATTTTTATAAATGCATGTTTTATAAAAATCATAGTCTGCATAAAACTAACCAACTTGTCTTAAATGAGGTGGTTTAATAATGTAAATGTTGAATAGAAACAATATGAGTAATTAAAAATGTGATTCTAAATCTAAAGTTCATCTTTTCAGGATTAATATGTAGAGATTAGTGTGTAAAGTTGATTACTTGTACCCACTGATGAGCTCCACCAATGCTTTTTCATTTATATAAGTAAAATACATTTTTGGTCGATAGAAAACCAAAATTGGCCCCAGTCCTCTTAAATCTGGCCATGAGTGCAGGGCATTCTGGGTAAATAAAACCAAAACAAGCACTTGCTTCTTTTTTTTAGGGCTAGCAGGAGAAATTACTTGTTGTCTTGTACCATCGACAAAATCTGCTAAAATCTGACAGCGTCATATTTGTTGTTTACATATTGAGAAGTAGAAAGTGTCTTCTTTAGTGGTTCTTGATGCAGCACTCCCACAGGCAAGGAGGGGAACTGCACCAGGTGAAAATGCTACAAATGATCTCCAATTGAACAGAGTCTACGGGACTATCAGGTGTAATATTATTTATACGGATAAAGGCAAATGTGGTTCTCAGGGTTCTAACGGTAGGGGGAGTGAACCCACTGACCCAGCTGGGAGGCGTGGAGGCCGTAGCTGGACCTCCTCCTGCGGTCGGGTCGATGCTCCCAGGCCTCGCTGCTCAACTCTCCGTTGCTGGAACCTGAACTAGCGGTCCAGTCCGCCGGGACGGCGCCGTCCTGCTGCAGTGGGATCCCCGGGCTCGGCGGGCAACTGTGGTGCGTCTGTGGCGTCCGGGGACCGGACCGTTCCCGAGGGTTGGGCGGTGGTGGCGTCAGGGGCAACGGCTTCAGCTCTTGGTACTGCAGGGCTAAATCCAACAGCGGCTTGGGGAGCGGCTCAGAGGTGGAGAAGGTGATGAGGTCGTCCACCACTGGGGGGTCCGTTATGAGCGGCCTGGGGGAAGAGATCTCCAGCTCGAAGGAGGAGCGTTCCTCCGAGGCGGGGGGGTTAGTTCGAGGGGGAACCCTGGGAGGGACGTCCAAGCCCCGACCCAGTGCCACAGCGGACAAGAGGGAGCCGCAGCCTAGCAATGCCCGGTGCGTGTTCTTGACGGCGCCGCCAAGGAAGCCCCTCTCGGGCATAGGGGAGCCGGCCGGGGAGTAGCCCCCCTCCTCGCTGCCAGAGTCTCCCTGGGAGGGAGGGAGGCGGAGGCTGTCCTTCAACGAGGAGCCTGGAGAGAGAGAGAGGGAGAGAAAGTTTAGAGGAAAAAAGGGATGTGAGACAGAGAATAATGACTCCACGCATTTATTATTCATTCAGCTTCTGTTTCTAATTCACACTCTCAGACTTGGTGAGTCTTAAAGCAGCAGTATTATGTGTTTCCAGACTCATAGTGCCAACTTATAGCACAGTCAAAAACTATGCTAACTTCAGTGGTTAGAAACTCAAATACAAGTTTGAGTTTGTAACTTAACGTCTTGAAATTAGGCCTCCGTCACTTTAATGCTTCTTGCCCTTTCGAAAACTCCGCTTTCAGAAAGTCATCACAACATCCCTCCTCTACTAAGCCTTTAACAACATTTTTACCAGCGTTGTACTAAGCAGTAGGTCCTACAATGAGCTCAGCACCACCAGGTGTCTGCTAATTGGTGGCTAGTCTGAGGGAACTGAGTTGGGGAGGAGCTATGTTCACTCAGGCGATTTGCATAGATGAACGGTTGCCATAGAGATTAAATGATTTCTCAAACATGCACAAAAGAATCAAAGCAACTCTCCCAAGTATGTTCTCGATGATGGAATAACATTACATGATGTAAAGCTAAAAAAAAGTCCATTCTACATAGTACTGCCCAGAGGGCGGCGTTACCGTTCTGAGTGGAGGCCGAGGTCGGCGTGGGGGGGCGGTACTCCTCGAAGTCGTTCATGGCGTCTCCGTTCTCGATGCTGTCCGACTCCAGCAGCTTGGCCCTCATCGATAAACTGGAAGCAGTCAGACAAGCAGAACATCTCAGAACCCCTAATATCAGTATCAGTCGCTGGACTGGAAAAACAACCATGGTGATAATGTCCATGATCCATAGAGGCAGATTCTGTTCAGTCTAATTCTATGTATTGTTCTCCAAATGACATCATGTTTTATTATCATTATAGTTAGAATTACTAATTGCGCTTTATAAACAATTGAAAGAAGTTTTGTTGCTGTTTATTTTTACATGTTTGACCAAGTCAACATATTGTTTTGGTCAATTTCGGTTTCTTTATCGTTATTTTACATTATTCTCTTAACTGCACTGACTGAATAAATGAAGGTTGTGTTTACATGTTTGACCAAGCTTGTGAAGCTGTTGGTGTGTTTAGGTGTGCTGTGCTGGTCTGTGGTATCAGATACATATGTAATTCAGCACATGCATGTCTGTGTTTGAAAAGAGAAAAAACATTTCAAGACAATTCAGCATTGCTCATCTTTATCGTAACGGGAATGAAAAAGTGGATTCTGCATCCCCGATTTTGATGTTATTCATTTATTTCCTTCATTTACAGTTTAAAATCAACATGTCACTTGGTGATATAAACAAAAGTTTTGAATGAAAGTTTGTGGTCAGAAATAAGGACAGATGAGGAAGGATTTCCAGTAGCAGTCAGTGATGGAACAAATTAGAAGAGGCCTCTGACTGAAGACTGTTATTTCATCACTCTTATGATTTCTAATGGACACAGTGACAGCTCAGTGTTCAGGCAGTATCCATGATGATTGATGGAAGAGAAGGTTTGAACTTCCTTCTTCTCTGTCTGCAGTCACAAAGTTTCACTTTCAACTCCTCTGTGATTTGTGGTTGTAGTTTGCTTTTGTTTGGTTTTGTTTTTAGATTTTTGATATCCTAGCTGATATCCTAGCTGTAAAAACAATATCTTTTGTTACTCAGAGTAAAAATAAAAGTAAACTAAAATTCCTTTCAGCTGCACAGCATCCAAAACCAGAAGGAATAAAAGTCTGAAAAAACAACAAACCAGAACTAACATAAAGTTATTTCAACATGCAGCCATGAGCAGCACAGCTCTAAAATAGTTTTATGTTTGTTGAAGAATGTAATATGTGATTTGTTGTTGTTGTGTAAATGCATATTGTTAAAAAAGAAACGAGCAGAACCAAAAAAGGACGTTAGTGGTTTAAAGCCCCGGCGTACCTGCTTTCCTGGGGACTCAGTCGCAGAACCTTGGGGCTTTTGGGACTCTTCGGGCTCTGGGGCCTCCAGTGTGGGTTCAGCCTCAGGTCTCCGTTGGACTGCTTGTGAGACGGGGCCTCTAATGACCGGACCGGGGCCAGACAAAACGTCCTGCTGTCGCTGGGACTGACTGGAGAGACCGAGAGAGAAAGAGAGGACATGAGATGAAATTAATCTGCACTGGCCACAGTTTTTCTACACTTTTCTCTCATGCTTTTTGTTTTTGTATTTCCGAGGCCGATGGTGACACTCAACCTTCAAACTGATCAGAACCACACATGGTTCACAGGGAAGGGGGAACTGGTGGGACTTCAACTCTAAGAATAACTGAGATTGCATCTGCCAAGTTCAAGTGACACATCTCAGCTCTCCTCACACCAACAAGTCTGCACTGCCAGCAGTGTGAAGAGCAAACAGTAACACAGTAACACACAGGATGTCTAAATCAGGCCGTCTGCAACAGCTGTCACTGTGCTAAAAGCTTTAAACGGACAGTCATGTGTTTTCCAGGCACAAAGTCCCATTTTATAGCACAATTTTATAGCAAAATAAAAATAATGTTACCTTCAGTTGTTATAAAAAAATAATAAAATATGAATTCAATATTTAAAGTCTTGAAATTGCACCACTGTCTCTTTAAGAAATCCCTGGTCTTTCTGAAGCTCTGCCTTCAGAAAGTCATCACAACATGGCTCCTCTATTCACCCTTTAGCGACATTTTTACCACTGAGAAGTAGCTCCTTCATTGAGCTTAGCGCGTGTTTAACCTGGTGTTTGCTAATTGCTGCTAGCTAGTTTGAAGGAGCTGAGTGGGAAACTCTGAAATTGCAGCCCAGTGGAGGAGCTTTGTCCTCGAAGGCGGAGCTAAGCCCAACCAGGCGTTTTGTACAGCCGAATGGTTGCCATGGAGATTAAAGGATTTCTCAAACATGAATGAAAGAATCAATTCAACACTACCAGGGTGTTACATAAGACTGCCGCATAAAGCCTTTTCCAAGAGCTTTTACCCTGTTGGTCTTTCTGACTTTAGACCTAAAGGGGGCGATACATCCTGGACTTACCCCTTCTAATTCCAGGATGGGATAAACTGTAGGAGCTTCTTCCTATAGTTTAAAAACACATTTTTGGTATTTTCTCTCCAGAAATTTGACTCAATTATTGTTCCCTTTTAGTTAAAGAGTACTTATTTATACAAATACAGATCAAAGAGTTAACATGTGTAGTGTTTAGGGCTGGGCAATTAAAAACAAACAAACAAAAATCTCCCCATTTTTTATATATCAAATTTGATTTTCAATTTTTTTTTTGAAAAAAAAAAAAAGAAATTCAGGTCAACTCTGATCTCTTCTTTGCGTTGGTCTTTCACATTCAATTCCAACTGAATATGTTTAGCTTTGTGGTTGCAATGTGACAAAGTTTGGAAGAGAGGTATGAATACTTTTGAAATCCACAGCATTTTCTTTTCTTACTTTAGCAGACACTAATTTTAGCTGCAGTTTCTGCATTTTAATGTGTGTCGGGTTTTCCAAACAACACTTGTTAGTTTGTTTTCCTTGTTATGTTCACAAAGTGTGAAATAACACAATAACAAAAGCAACAACAAAAGAAAATGTTGCGCTAGCCTTAATTATATAATCCATTTAAACAACTAACTGAAACAGATCATTTTCTATGCATTTCTTTAAACATTAAAACTTGTTATATGTAGAGTTTTAAGCTCTATACAAACCTAACGAAGCTAAAGAAATCGCTATCTAATAAGTATAAAGGGGGGGGGAAAGCATCTCCGAAAACACAAGTTAATACCATTTTACACTATGATGATATAATGATCGAGCCAGTTATACATCCAGGATAAATGGAATGAGCAGCTGCCACAATTTGATCCAAATTCGGCTGTAATGCGTAACATGATTAGCGGCGCACAGTTAGGAATCAAGCCAACCTCTGGGAAATCTACGACAGTCTTCCAATTCCAGGATGGGGTTCAAGTACGGGAACGCTTCTGGAGGGCGGACCTCCGAAACCCAAGGTGATTTAAACAGGAGGAGAAGGAACACCAGCAAATTTTGTTTTCTAAATTTACAGCATGCACCCAAGCAGAGGTAGTTGGTGTTTTTACAACCCGGGAGAATGACACGCACTTCACATATCGGAGGAAAAACTGTCATAACGGCAACCGTAGAGTACCTTGTTATTGTGACTCCAAAATTTCATTTCACTTCGGAAGCAGAAATGAAAAGGCTCAGTAGATAAACTGTGTTACATTAGAGCCAATCTGGTTGCCTTCCTGACGTGCGCCGATGCATAATTTAGGAAATTGACTTGGACGTTTGTACGTGGCTCTCATCATCACTATATTCCAAATTTTTATGTGCATTAGGGGTTTATTTTCCTTTTTTTTAGATTCTATTAATTAAAGGTCAAGTACTCTAACCTGATTGAGGCGCTAGAGGAGGGTCTGCAACATGTGGCTCTTTAGACCAACCACTGTGGTCAAAAATGTACAATAAATAAATAAATTGTGCTTCATAATGTAAAAGTACATCTTTTTAAAAAGTTGTTTTCATTCGCTCTATGCAAAGATTTTTCACAAAAATGACACTAATATGGTTAGGAATATTCATTTTTGATATAGTAACTTTGATAAAACTTGACATGTTTTGGTTTTAAAGCATGTCCTTTGGGAAAAACAAAAATATTTTTGCATAAATGTTTGATTTTCTTTATTTTAAACCTAAAAAACAACAATAAAATTGTTTCTTTTTTTATTTAAATAAAGAAAAATCCTATTGTTGATTTTGTTAAAATAAGCTAATTTGCTTAATGTGATTTGTGTGGCTCTAAACACATTTTGTTCAGCTGGACCAAATGGTCCTCGGGTTGTAACGATTGCTGTCACAGTTAAAATAAAAAGTGAAATAACTAATAAAGAACAAAAATCTTAATCTATTTCTGCCCAGAACATGCAGAAAATAAATTGTAGCAGAAATACTCGCTAGCTTCCAACATGTATTGCTGAGTAAGGAGCTAAATTGGAAATAGAGCTGAGACATAAAAAATTGGGGATGGTTTGAATTTCTTATTATCTCATTTGCCAGATAATAAAACAATGGAACTGATCTGAGCAGAGAAATAAAAGTTCTCCACTAAAATATCCCGAGATGAAAAAAGAAACTGCTGGCTTCTAAGAAGAATATTCTCTAAACATATTTTAATGGCTGCCCCACTCATGGTTTAGTCACTGCCGTTACAGAGAGTCATTTAGAATAATAATTTTAAAAAATCATACCACTTATTGATAATTAAGTGATAAATCTGTTAAATGTAAAAAGCACTTTTGTAGCTTATTATTTCTTATTTTAATTTTTGCTTTTGTATCAATTCCTTCTATTATTTTGTTATTAAAATTGTCCATTTTGGAATTGTTAGAAAACACAAAAACATAAACAACATTAAAACATCCTGGAAAAAAATGGAGCATGTGCGTCTCCATTTTTCTGCACAGGAAGTATAGCTGAATGGCTCCCCCTCCTGCTGGACTGTGGCAACTGCAGACAGAAGAAACAAGACAAAGTCTACAGTTGGGGAAAATGAAAAAAAAGAAATGCTGAACGGCTCAGAGGAAGTCGGATAATAATTGGACTGGAGCAAACGGTAGAAAAGGGAAAAGGGTGTGTGAGAGAGAGAGCGCAGGGAGGAGAGAGGGCGAGAGGGAGAAAGGGCAGGGAGCTGAGGGTGGGGTGGGGGTCCCACAGGGACACAAGGGGAATACAAAAGACGTGTGTCTAAAACGACATGAAAGCAGATGGTGTTCACAAACGGAGATATGTGTGTAAAAACGTGATCAGAAGTAATCTGGACGGCGGGAAAATAACTATACTCACGTTGGATCGCACGAAACCGTGGGCCGAAGGACGGCGAGGAGCCTGAACCCAAATCCGGAGAGTTCCGCCTCTTTTCCAGGCCTGGGGATGCCTGCACTGTAATTTTATGGATGAAATCTGCACACACACAAAAAACAAATGACAAAACAGCTTTTTAAGACAATTCATGCTGTTGTTTGAAAGGGTGCAACAACTTTTTTATTTGCCCATTTCCTTAAGAATGTCAACAATTTCAGCTGATTTCCAACAGATTTCAGCTGCATTATTTTACACTAGTCATTGAATATTTGGCTTTTCTGCTCAAATGGCTCATTTTCTGCTCAAAAACTCATACTTAATTACAAATGTTACAATACTGCATGACAACTCATAGCAGAGATGATCAAATGAAAAAAAAAAACTCATCCAAGAGCTGGAGTCAACTAACTAGTGAGGTGCAACAGTTTGTCAACAGCGAGAAGCAGAAATTCAAGAAATCATAACTGAAAGACTTGTAGATATTCTTAAATAATGTAAAAATAATCATTTTTACACTAGAGTCACATTCACAAATGCTCACACATTTATACACCAATATGCAGATCGGTAGGCAATTTGGGATTAAGTGCCTTGCCCAAGGGCACATCAACGTCAGGCAGGAGGAACCTACAACCTTCCGATCGCAAGACGACTACTCTACCCACACAGCCACAGTCGCCACAATATATTTTTAAAGTTTTTAAAGCCAATTTAAAAGTTGTCTGGTAGTAAAATGTAAGTATTCTGAAGGTAAAAAGGTTGGATTCAAAAATGTTCCCATCCAGTTTCAGGGCTCCTGTCCTGAGACCTTCAGAGTGAGGAAGTTCATTCGATAAGAGGGTTTATTTGCTCTGACTCGTGTTCATCATTATATTCATTGAAACAATTATTCACAAAGCAGACCAGACCTTTTAATAGAAATCCAACAATTACTGGAGTGAATTCAAGCGTCGCGACTAACAGTTATTTTTCTGTGGACACCTTCAACATGTAGCAATGAGAGGGACTCAGACAAATATGCAAAACAAGCTACACAAAGCAGTAAAAAATGAAATAATGTTACTCTGTAAAAGAGAAATGAACTTAGTAACAAAACAAAAGGTCAAGAGAAGATGGTAGAATCAGTGTTGGCATAATGCGGAAAATTGACCATATGATTATGATTTGGTCATACTGGGTTAAAGAATATATTATTTAAAATGGGGAAACATGCTACAGGGAAACGTGACTTCTGTTTTTGAGATGAGACAGTGGAGCATATTTTATAGTTCTGCACCACATATAATGTTGAGAGAATTTGGACTGGGACGTAATTTAAGACGGTAAATACCAGCTGGATGTGCAGGAACCTTTGGACTAAGTCTGTAGTTCAAAATGTTGCTCTTTTTGTTTCACTACCTAACAATTAAATGTATTTAAAACATTTTTGAGAGTACATAAAACTACATACAGTTTCACATATTGTGTTTGAAACGAATTACTTTAAGTCAAAAGTGCAAGAGGAACACAAGCAGAACAAACGCACAACAACAACAACAACAAGTCCCACGGACAGGAAATGGAAAAGAGAAACTAATAAAAGGGTTTGGTGCGATACGGCTCTCAGGAAAACAAAAACACCGACTTTAGGGGAAGAGAAGGTATCTGAAAAGAAAGAGCCAAAGGCATTGACTGGAAGCGCCAAAGTGAGAGAGGCCAGTATGTCTATGGACAGGAAGTGTTGAGGCGTGGTTGGCTCACGCTCCCCTCTCATCAACCCCTACTCCCCCACCCACCACCGCATCACCGCCCTGCTGCTGCTGCTGCTGCTGCTGCTGGGAAAAGGGCTGACCACCACACACATACACACTGACAGGCACACACAGACGGAGCATTTACGCATGCATGCTCGGCCCAAAATACACTCAGACTCGCATTGAAGCCCTGGATGGGAACTGCTGCTGGCTGCGTGACTCTGCCACAGCAGAGGACACATCAGCCGAGGCCATCAGGTGAGAATATGGGGAAAAACTAGGGGTGCGTCAATAAATCGACCCCAGATTTCCTTCGTTTAGGGAGACCAGTGATCGGCCGATACTTAAAAATGAAGTCCATCTTACCCGCCGATCTTATCTACCTGAGCAAAGGTATAAACATCAACCACTGTCTTCTTTTGCTCTGGTATGACAGAGGTTTGACTGACGAACCTGATTGTCTGCGGTTAACAATAGTCACCCCACTGTTGCCAACTCAGCAACTTTCTTGGTACAGTTTGTAGCATTTCAGACAAAAAAAATGACTATTGGCCAACATCGAAATTGGTAGGTCAGGGTTCCCTAAAGATCAGTAGTTGGCCTGAAAACCAAACTGCAATCGGTGAACCCAGTGTGATATAAGCCTGGCAGCCCTCCAGGCTTTACTTGGCTAAACGTTGTTTGATCATTTTAAATAGGGCTTTTTATAGAAGAAGTATCAGTGACAGTAAGGACAGATTAAGCTAGGTTTATAGTTGACGTACTGATCTGGGCACAAAGGGGTGCGCACCAATCACACCATCCCTGCACCTGCGCTTCTGAATTTTTAAAACTTTTTAACATTTATTAACACAAAAACACGTTGGGCTGCTGGTGGACAGCTCTAATGCCCTTAGCACTAGGATTAGCAATGTTTAGCAAAGAAAAGGGCTACTCAAAGTGATCAACGCATTGTCGGGACTGTAATGGTTTCTAATCATAGCCGCTCACCGGATCAACGCTTAGACATGCCAGACAAGCAAAAAGAACCCTTATTTGCAATGCAATTCAAAGTTTGAAGCTTGTTTGAATAAAACTGAGCTCTAAAAGCCAAAAAGCACAAGGAGACGGAAATACCTTGTGGCATGCTGATCTTCTCGCCGTTCTTGCTCTTGAGCTTGTGCTTCTTGAAGGTGCCCTTGCGCTTCTTGACGTTGGGTTTCTCCTGGTTCTGGTTCAGGTGGAGGATGAGGAGGCTGAGCTCGCGCTCGAACACGTCCTGCTCCCACTGGGCCAGCTGCTGCTCGCGCTGCCGCAGAAACTCTTCGTGGGACTTCTGCTCCAGGGCTGCTCGCTTCAGCTCCTCTTCACGGCACCGGAGCTCCTGATGGAGGAGGAAAGGCATCGCCTCATCGTTAGGGGCATTCTGCAGGCTATACAGCTTCAGGAGGGCAATGGGCACACAGTGGAATTTATTTAGGGGCATCAGTGTAATGCCACACTTCCAAAGTTGTCTGAAAGCAACATCATTTTGCTTCACGTTTATACACCAATTTAGGCCCATGCATAACTTCCCTGTTGGTTTAGTTTTTCCCGTATTTATATATTGAATGTCACTTTGAATTATTTGTGGAAAATTCACCTTTTCTGGATTTGTCCATAGGGCATATCTAAAAACATTTTTATAAAGCTGAAATAGCTAGCCGTAAAGCTACGTGATGCACTATTAGCCAACGTTTGCTACGCAGCCAAATGCTAAGCTCAGTATCTTTAACAGTTCAATGTTGTTTTTATTGGTGCCTCAATATGTTTTATCTGTATAATATTCATTTTAGAATTCTTTCATTTTTTTTTACGTGCACCACTAACACCTGCATATATGTATTTACAGGAACACCAATAGTTTTTCAGTATTTTTTCTGTGTACTCCAGCAGCCAAGCAACAATATTTCATTGCCAAATTCACAATTTAATAGACACAGTTTCACTAAAGAGCACACAATAACAAATGTTTACTTCTAAGAGCTTACACTACTCATTGTGTACCTCTGTTGATATACATTTACCTTACAAGTACCACTGACCTAGCTTGCATAAGATTTAACTTCATAATGTTGCCCAGCTTTTCATCACTGCTCTTCCCCAGACCAGAGAAAACAACAAGTAAAGCTTTTAAACTCTCTCTAGCTCTCCTTCTGGACTACTGTTGTTAGGAACGGTCTGAAAAACAACTTGAGCTCCCGATAAACAACGGCTTTACAGCCTCCAATATATCCAGAGGAAACGTGTGTTCATCATAAAGCCCAGCAACAACATTACCAGCTTAAACCGGAGCTAGCTTTTGCTTTTAGTTCGTTGGCGCTCACATTAAAATGCCAGCTCAGAGGAGCAGAAATATGTGCCGTTCCGCCAGTAAACGTTCAAGGCGAGGCCCGTTAAACACCAGTCCGAGAGCTCGAGCAGAGGCCATCGTTTTTAGGTTTCATTTGATGTTTTCAGCTCAAAATAAAAACAAATAACCGACGCTTCAATCATGAGAAGAGCTGCCTGTCTCGAAGGAGCCGGGTGACTTACCGAAACATCTGTATAAAAAGACACTGTGGAGCTGAAAAGGGAATGTAGTAAAAGAAGAAAAAAAAAGGTTTGATATGTAATATGGCTGACACTTCTGTCCTGACAGAGAAAGTCCAACAGGACTTTCAGTTTTCAACCCATGGAAATAAAATATTTCCCCAACTGAAGAGAATATTGTCAATAGAAAGGCATCAAGTTTATTACCAAAATGACATACGTTGCAAGAACAAATTTGTAGATTCTAGTCAGGTTTTTTTCCCATTACTTGATATGTACACTCATGTTTCCTGTATCAGACTTTTTAAACCAAAGGTCTCATTTTTTCAGTCTTCTTCAGAGAGTCTGGTTGCTATGATTGATTTCAGAACGTATAAATATACTGTTATCAACAAACTGCATTTTTGTAGTACATATTTACACTTAACTGGGTTCTCAGTAGGGCTGCTAGTATCATGATAATGACAGTGATATGACCTGCAATAAGTAGGAAACTCAAAAATGTTGATGTCTTTCTACTTTAGGTACACGAGTAACTCCTCCAAAGTGCTTGCTGTACTAAGATTAATTAATAAGATTAATTAATTAATAATATTGCCCCTTTGGCTTTTATACTGAAGTTCTTATTTTGAAAAGTAGATGGCACTTCAGGCAAAATCTGCTCATATTCAGTAACAGGCAGTAGAGGAAGAGTCTCTACAGGAAATGCATTGCTAATGCTAACTACAAAATGTTACTTTTTAACTCTTTCTACTAGTGTTTTTTTTCTGGTTTGTCAGGCATAATTTAGTGATAAATATTCTTCCTGTGTTTTAATTCAGTCATAAAATCAACATATTTTTTAGATTTTTCTTTGTCATGCTTCTGTCACAACATCCTGAAATGGAAAGTACAAACCAGGTAACACAAAAATTAATAAGGCCGGATATGGCAACTATCCACCATATTGTTTTAGTCATCTATATGTAGGAATCCAGAAAAAAATTCTAGATTGTGAATCAATGTGGCCAATCCATAAGGGCAGATCTAATCAGTCCAATTCTATACTTTGTATCCTGAGTGATGTTGTGCATTTTAATTTATCTTACATACATTTAGAGTTCCTAATTGCACTTTCTGTACTATTTAAAAGGTTTGTTGCAGTTTATTTTTACATGTCTGACTAGGGCTGTAGTGATACAGTAATCTCACAATACGATATGATATTCTGCTCAGGATACGATATATATTGTGATATTCAGCAAACGATACAATTCTATACACTTTTGTGATTTTCTGAAAGATTTTAGAGGGACAGAGTGATGTTGGTGACATTTTGTGATTGTTATAGAGTTGGATTAAATAAATTTAACTGAAAACTGATTAAAAGCACCAACTACACAATATCTGGCTATTGAAGTACAAGTTTGGCCAAGCTTGTGAAGCTGTTGGTGGGTTTAAGTTCTTTACTGGTGCGGTAACTCAGTACATTTAGGTCTGTGTTTAAAAACAAAAAAATAAACTTTTTTAGTCATTTCAGCACTGCTTTTTGTATCGTATCAGAATCGAACGACACTAAACCTCAGATATCAGTATTGGTGCTGAAAGTAGAAAAAATGTATTCAAAAGGCCAACCGTTCTTCTCCTCATTATGATGTACCGCCAGCTAATGTGTCAGCTGGCGCTAGCTGAAGTCTCCGCCAACCTCTTACCTTTTCTTTGGCCCGCAGTTCGTCAAACATGTCCTGGATCTCCAGTTTCCAGTCATCCTGCAGCGAGTGAAACGACTCCTGCGGCATCTCCTCCTTCACCTGCTGCTCCAGGGTGGTCAGCTGCGTCAGGATGGAGCCGAAGTCGGGCCGCCGATGAGGGTCCTGGTCCCAGCATTCTGTCATACACAGACAGGCAAGCGTGTCCGTAACAAACTGTATAGCACATTAATGCCCAGAAGACAAATAGAAACGCTGATAACCCTGAGAACACCAGATCTGTGTTTGCCCTTGGCTTGTTGCAGCTGCCTCCTGGAGACGGTAGACAGAATCTGACAGATTCAGTAGTTTCCAGAACGGTTTCACTTCTTTTCTTCCAGAAACGAGGACGTCGCTCGCTCACAACACTTCGACTCAACAGCCATCAGATCGGATTTTTACGACTTAAATTAGGCCTGGTGACTCATAGAGACGGCTGGTTCTGCACCGGAGAACGTTTAATGGAGATCCTGCCGTGCCTGTGACTTTTATTTACACGCGATCCAGGCGTTTGTGCCAGACGATTCCACGGAGAAGCTGATCTCTTATTGAGAGGGTTCCGCCTAATTAACCTGCTACGGGCGAGTTTGGCATCATTTGCTGTAAAACTTTGGGCAAAGTAATAATAAAACAAATCTATTAATTAAACAATCGTCTGGGGGCCAACAGTGATTTAGGGTTGCTGTTTTTTTTTCTTCAATAAAGAAAGATGACAAATAAAGCATAAAAAAGTATATAATACCAAAATATTCAAGTATTTTTTCTGTTAAACAAGAGAAGAAAACATTGCACAAGCCATATCCAGAACACACTTCCTCTTATTTTAAAAACACCACATGGATGAATCTGTTTTCTCTCTTTTAAGTGCAGCTTTGTGGAAATGACAAAAAAATTATTATGTGATTGATGCAATGATGAATCAATCTCAACAACCAAAGTCGAAAAAAGCCCACCTGACATGAGCTGAGCGAAGGGTTCGGGGCAGGTTGAAGGGATGGGCAGGGTCAGCTTGTTGACGGCGACTCCGTAGGCAACGGCAAGACCATCGATCCCTTTGTAGGGGGCCTCCCCGGTTAGCAGCTCCCACAGCAGGACACCGTAGCTGGAAATGGGAAAAAAAGAAAACCACAGTTTGCTCAGAACAAAGATGGACCATAAAAAGAAAAAGAAGCAGTGAGGGTGAACCAATTGCACGTTTCTGGCTGATTGATAATTATGAGGTTCAGATTTTGGCTGATATGGTTTTGCTGTTATTTCCGTCTGAAATATTGCTGAATATAGTAGATAAGATCAGTGGATAAGATCGGTTTTACATGCAATCGGCCGATTACTATCTCCCAAAATAAAGAAAATCTGGGCTGATTTATCAGTGCACCACAAAATTAAAAAGCAAAACTCACAGGAATTGTAGAATATATGTCCTTCAAAAATTCTTATTTAAAAAACAGATATATTTGCAGAGTTGTAGAGAGATTAATTCTCTCTCTTTCAGCTTTGATGTTCTGATGGAGGCCTCAGGTACTGACACTTTTTGATGTAAGCAAAATGTATTAAAAGCAAAAAATAATCAGCATATTTTATTGTGAAGCAGTTATATAATTGTGAAGTGGAAGAAAATGATCTTTGGAAATTTAAAAAAAACTAAAAAAGAAAAAGTGGCATTGTTTTCACTTCTAATACCCCTAAATAAATGATAAATAATAGTAAAATAAAAGTGAAATTATATATAACTTCTTTTTTTATCTCAGATTTTCAATAAAAAGAAGCAATTTACATTTTTCACATTTTTTTCCAAAATCCCCCCTCCCTTTTCTTATTCTTTTTTTTAACCAGAACTTTAACTTTAACTTTCTGTAAATAAACATCAATAAAGACGTTTCATGAACATCCGACAAATTATAATCCAACTGTAGCACATAAAGGCAGCAGAGAAAAGCAAAACGAGTCCTTGGAAAATCCCACTCGACAACAATTCCAGCGCAACAGGAAGAGCCTGTGACCCGATAGATACTACGGCTGAAACAGGAAGTGAGGTTGTAGTCCGTGGTGTACGGAGTGGGAGGAGACAGGCGGATGTAATATGACTCCTGGTTCAACGACTACGGTGCTTCTATCTTGAAAGAGAAATTGCTGAAAGATAAGATGAACAAAAAAATAAAAAAACGATAGGCTGACCATTCTCCACACAGACAAAGCTCTAAATGAGGAAGCAGCTGACTCGCCTCAAACCTGACCCACTCAGAGCCAAAACTAACGGTAGGATTGGTTCTTATTAAAGAGAAAAATAAAAGAAAAATATAACAAATGACATAAGAAACTAATTAAGTGTTTAAAAAAAGCTGCAGCTTATTTAATTTATAAAGATGTTTACATGATTAGTGACTAATGGCATTATTGAGAAAGCATTAAAACCTGTCTATTATTTTAGGCATCATCTGTGTCATATTTATAGGTCCATTCCCTTTTTAAAAGTACATCTTAAGTGTTTATTTAGACTGTTGGCTTCTGTGGTGTGATGAAACCGTTTCTGGCGTATTTGATGTCTGACCAATTAAAATAGGCAGTTAGAAGCACGTTGGTGTTAAGGTATTACAGACATTCGCAAATTCTAAGGGTCCACTGTGTAACAAATGGCAATCGTCATGACAACATCAGTGTGTGCAGTATTTCCATCTCAAAGGCTTGTGTGAGCGCAGAACATTTCTATCGTCAGTATATTTGTTGACATTATATTCAACCAGCTGGACACACACCAGATTAGTCACGTATGATTTTTAATTGCGTTTCTTATTTAATGGAAACACTGCAATTCCAAAATTGTTGGGGAGGGGAATTTCCCAACATTAGCAGAACATATACAAAGTTTTGTCCAAATTTGTAATGGAAACGCAGCTATTGTGAGAGAATCTGATCACTGATCAGAACAGACAAACAAACGTGTTAAACGTGTTTCACTGAAAATCAGCTCAGTGTAAACAAGGCCTTATGTTTCACATGACAGAAATACAACAGTTCACACAGAGAAAGAAAAAAGCTAATTTTCATCAGCATCCCAATGAAATATTTTCCTGAAGCCCTGAACAGGTTGAACCAAACCTGCAGTCACATGGTCACTAAGAACAGAACAGGTAGCCACCCAGCCATGAGTTACACCCAACTATTGGATGACAGTGTGACACAGCATCTATTTCAGTCCCAAGCAGCAAACAATCTGATAACAGCATAGACAACTGGATTCGCTCTTGTGCAACCGTGATAAAACCCTGTCATGACAAACTGATGCAATGGAGCATCATGCTGGATGAACCACATGCTTACAAAGCGCCAACAAGACACGCATGATGATCACAAACAGACAAACAGGGAGAGTTTCTCTTTTGTTTTTTGAGTGAGCACAAAGGCTTCAGCGCTGCGTCTTCAGAAGACCAAGTGTGGCGTAGAGGACTTGGATCACACACACCGTCAATTAGCCCTGGCCTGGCCCTGACTGAGCCCTGTGGGCCCCGCTGTGAGGAGAGCACAGGGCCGCCGCCTTTTTGTTTTTTATTTAGTCCCTTAATTACAACTTCCACACGCTGTGTGACTGCGCAGAAAGAAAGAAAGAAGAAGACGAAAGAAAAGAAAACGGCCTCGTCGGCTCGCACCCAGAGGCGGCCGTCGGGTTCTGCTCCAAAAATCTGGAGACGAGGAGTCGAGGACAGATGAGAAAGAATACTAGGACAAAGATCGGCCTTCGATTTTTGTTTTTGTTTTTTCCCCCAAAAGAAAGGCTGTTTCTGTCGCTGTTCGTGTTAAGAAAGCAAAAGAGAAACGGTGGATAAACTAAAAGAAAATGGGAAAAAACTGTACACCTATCCTAATTAGGGGTTTTCTTTGATAGCTCCAGCATACCGAGATTCTGCTTAGACATTCTTCTGAATGTGTCCCAAGAAAACACAGGGAGGATAGGGTGACAATTAAAGCAAAGCATATGAAAGTACAAGTTTAATCTCGGCAAACAAATCTTGAGAATGACTCATCGATTTACAAAACTACAAATCTTTCTTCCTACTGCCAAGATGAAGACTTTGTGTTTACGTCCATCCAGATTCCAGTTCTAAAACACCACTTTAAGAAATCTCAGTCATTACGATAAACCCTAAAACCATAATCAGGGGATTCCGGTTATAGTGTGTAGATGTGGCTCCACACACACACGCACACACAAACACTAAGCTATTCCCAGATAAAGGGCCGCGGTCAGGTCTGGTGTGAGGCCTCCTTCTCTGTCTATAGCAGAGACAATGGGACAGTGTGCAGTACACATGTCTCACAACAAAGCACAGAGCAGGCCTTTGAAGGGAACGCCGTCACATGGTCACGGTGGCCTTGTTGTAATCCATCACACTGCCTCTCCTTCTCTTCATCAACAAGTCTCCAATTACAATTTCTATCTTTTTTTTCCTCCTCCTACCAAGCCACCAACTCCACTAGTTCAAGCTCTACAGATGATTGGAAACCATCTGTTGGACACAAACGGAAACTTGCAAGCCCCTTCGACACTTCTGCAAAAGTTGCTGGGACATGCTAGCATACGCCTCGCAAAAAAGTATACAAAGTATCCAATGGAAGTCAAACATTTTTTACATTTTTGTCAAGCTGCAAGCACAAAACATGAAAACCCGCCAGGCTAATGCTAGGTTAATAACTGCGCCTGCGCGCTGTGTAGCAGCGCCAGAGCCTCCAAACTTTTGTAAACTTCTGGGAGAACATTGCACCAACAAAGCCATGATACTTTTAAAGCAGTTATATAATTCAGTCTGCACTGTAGGAACATTAAATCTTACAAGGTACTTTTGGTTTAGTTTCTAGTGCAAATATCTTAGAACACATTAAATAAGACAAAACTAATAACTTTTAAGCAAGATATTGGTGCTTATTTTAACTCAATAATTCCTTAACGTTCATGAACACATATTAGTACCACTGGCAGTTTATTTTACTTACGGGAATAATATCACTTTATAAGGAAAGTAAAGTTCCTGTAGAACTTGTACATCATCAATACTATAAAAAGTATTTAGATAAAGCAAACTGCTATTATCTTTCTGAAAAGTTGTTAGTAATATCTTATGTCAAGTGTACCAAGATATTTGGACAATAAAACGGTGTCCTTAAGCCTGAAAGTCTCCTAAAACATTCTTCCTGTAATTAAGCCAAATTAAAACATAAAATTCCTCCCAAAGAGGAGTGGATGTGATGTTTTGACCATAAGTTTGACCATGCTCACCTCCAAACATCACTGCCCTTGGAGAAGGTGGACGACTTGATGACCTCCGGGGCCATCCAGGCGTAGGTTCCAGCCGTGCTCATCTTCGTGGTCTTGTGCCACTCCCTCGCCAGGCCAAAGTCAGTGATCTTCAATGTCAGCCCCTCTATGCATTCGTTCTCTATGGGCTGAGCCAGCAGGACTGCAGAACGCCAGGACGAGTAGGTAGGAAAAAGAAGGAAGGGGAAAAAATGGTTTGTGTTAGACAGAGACATCGTGATCTTACAATTTGATCAAACAACTTTAGAGTGATTTTGTCCCGCAACAGCAGATAAAAATCAAATTTGCCTGAGATTATCCTTCAGAACATGGATTCTCAGTTTCTTTCTCACTTCCTCTTCCTCTTCTTCTCAGCCCACTATGATCCAGTCACACATATTTAAGCAATTCCTGCGTCACACTTCACTTTCCTGTTGTAAATATATTCGTCTTCGCCCGCCAAAATTCGTCAGCGCTCCTGTACATGGAGCGAGATGTTTCCATTGTAAGCATTGAAAATACAATGCTAAGGAAGTCTTGTGCATCCTTGGGGGCAGGCTAGCTATGCTAGTCACACAAAGAGGAAAAACATATTCAAAATTAACTTGCAGAATTCAGATGACTTCTCAATCATAAATATTTTTATTTACACTGGGAAGTGTGGGTATTGAATTTAATTCCGATATTTTGTGTTGTGTATTACAATGAGCATAAAAAGGATGTCATCACAAAATTACCCATTTATTTTTGGCTGTCAATTTACGATTTCATGCCGTCAAAACCTTACAAGCACAAATATTGCTCTGAAAATAAAACTTATCGATAGCAAAGCAATTTTATTTAAAAACAACCACAGCTGCACATAACAGCAAACTGTTAAGATATGACATAAAATATTAAACAACAAATCAAGCAAACAAGGTCACACAAAGTCTCATCACCTTTTGAATGCCAAAGAATGTTTAAAAATTGGTTTTAGAAAGAATTTTAAAAACAGAAGAAAAAGATTCTCTTCTTCATTATGATATCACAGCTGAGGCCTTGTCCACTGTCAGCTAATCAACCAACTTTGATTAACAGTTGTTTTTTTTTAAGTTTAAGAAAATTCAGATTAGTGTTTAAACTTTACCTTTAATAATATAAAGTTATTTAATTTTTAAAGTGCAATCAGTAATACTTTTAGAACAAATTTATATCAATAATGATTTCTTGGTTAATGTCAAGTTGTCATAACAAAGACATTTTGAATAATGTCAACTTTGTATTAAAAGTGTCATAATTTACCGAATGAGGCTTTATTACAGTCATAAATATCCATGAAGGCTTATTCATGTTCATGACATGTGTTGTGTTATGTTTATGACAGTGTCATGATAGTCTTATTCACCACCCCCTTCAAATATTACCAAAAATTACCAAAGAAAATTTCAATTGTATTGATCATTATTTTGGAGGTTTATTCTGTTCCCGTGTTTGGTCCATGATGGGATGTTTCCAGTCCCTACAATATGCTTCAATGAGACAATGTCAAGATGATATTCTCAGAGGTTAGCCATTTTATTTAAACAATCACCATTAAAGAGATGGCAGTTGTTAAAAACTAAACATGTCTAACATTGACAGCTGTTTTTACCAGATCGCAGAGATTTACACAGAACGCACTCTGCCTGCTTGGGCTCAGAAGGCTTTGCTGCCTGGACAGATCTGGCTGTTTGGGCTTAGAAAGCTTCAATACTACAGAAAAGCTTTAAAACTCTCCGCTTGTTGAATAAAGACTCACAAAAAATAACCTCAAACACAGGGTTTTCTCTTAAGCAACAGTTATTTTGAAACTCTAGGAGAGATAAGGACAGTGTTGAAGAATTCATCCCAAAGGACAAAATGATAGATTTAGGAGAGCACAAACATGAATGTCAACATTACAATCAGGATGCTTGACCTGGGTCTGCCTGCATTGCACTAGAAACTGATGACTGAGTCATATTTAATAAATTAAAACTTTAGGCGAAAAGCTACAAGCTAAGGTCTAAACTTAGTAAGATTAAGCGTGTTTTCCTAAAGCAACCCACACTCTATGTGTATGTGTGTGTGTAGGTGGGTGGGTGTATGGGGGGGGGAGGTTAGTGGCAGGTCAGGATCACTGATCTGCTTGTTTCCATATGCAGCCTGTTGCTAAGTGGCCCTTTACAACAACTACTTTAATGAATCAGAACATACTGCATCCAATTTCCGGTAAGCTTTATAGCACTGAACTGGCGTGTTAGCATACGTCATTTACAAAAAGGTTAGCGACTAGGTAAAATTTAAATCTCCAACAGAGTCCATGCCTCCAGTAAGCAATCATTTCTCAATTACAGAGCTCAGACCCTCTGTACAAAGCAAAACGTAGAACAAGGGGCTCCTTTTCACTAGACTAACCCCAAAGTGTCACGGTGTGAAAACACAACAGCATTAAAAACTGTAAATCTGCAACCATCATGCTCCATGTTTAGTCAACTGTCAGCTTGTCCTACACCAAAGCAAGCAAAGCTACGTAGAGTGGTGGTTGATGTTCCGCCTCCTACAGCACACCTGTCTCATCTCCTATGCGTGTCCTGCACCACAACAACAAACTTCTCTGCCACTACAGACCTCCTCATGCACTCACAACTCCTCCATTGGCAACCGGTCAGACACTTTCTATAGATCAACAAGTTCTAAAATCTTGTCTAACAAGATCCAATATCAACAAGATCCAGCTCCCTCTGGCCTCCTCTGTACTTCTACATCAACAGCCCTAAAGCAAAAGTTGCATCTGTAGTACTCTCTCAGAGGCAATGTTTGCCTTACGGATTGCTTTTCAATGTCAGTGTCAGACTTGTCCTTAAAGATGTGCCGATGATCAGTGTTGTACAGTCTCAGTAGAGAAAGTCTAACACTGAGGTTGCTGCTTGACAGTGACGCTGGATCACATGTCTCAGAGCGAGCGAGTGGCAGTGTTGTCTTTCTTCCTCTTTGCTGACAGACTGGTCATCGTTTCAGGGCACGACTTGCTGTCAAACTTGCAGATCAGAAGCAGCAAAGAAAAGTATCACTCATTATAGGGAAGTAGAACTTCAGCTATTTGGAGTCACTTTCCGACTTTCTGCACTTGGCGCCTTTCCCCGCTCCTCCTTTCCTCCCTCCCGTCCCACACCATTTAGACTTCAATGTAAAAAAAAAAAAAAGAAATCGATTTTGTCCAGACTCTCTTCACACATTAATGAGTTTCATCTTTTCTCGTTGCATCTCTCGGACTCCCTTTGTGTCCCTTGTTCAGACATCCTGTGCTGCGCCTCATAGCCCAGAGGCAGGGACTTTGACGTCACAAAGGAATGCATCACAAGAAGTTGTGCTGTCTGCTGTGTTTATGGGAGCTTTGAGGGGCGATGAAGAGGCTTGGGTCTTTCACAATCTAATTTCAAGGAAAATTTATGCACCCTGTCCTGGTGAAGGTGCAAAGGCGGAAGATTAATGAAGGCTTTCAGTCAGAATAAATCAAGATCTTCTGGTGGAGGGACGGGGAAAAAGAAAAAAGGTCTTGATCGTTTAATTCCCATTTGCATCCCCCTTTACATCGGAGTCATGGGTTCTGTGACCCGCTGTATGGGTTGGGGGAGTACAAAACAGAGTCACCCCACCACCAACCTTTAACCATAACCCTCGCTTGCCAGGCTGTGTCATGGATTTTGGCCAATTGGAGTGGCAACACTATACATTAAAAACTGAAAGACATGTTTTTTTAAACCTCCCCCAGTGTTTTCTGAACTTTGAGCATAAAACAAGTCATGTTATTTTTGTAAACACGTGTTAGGAGAGGTCACATGAGTCCAGAGAGGCAGACAGGAAGAGATCAGGATGTCAAAGACTGATCACCCAACTGTTGTTTCCTTACAACATCCGGAGGGGGGAAATTTTATTTTAAAAAAAAAGAACACTCCTCAGTACACTGTAAAGATGGCTTGATGAGGTTCTGATTGTGAAAAAGTATGTTTTGGTTGGGTTTTTTATGATACATTAGGACTTAAAATGTTTGTCCGAATAAAAGAAAATCATTGAAGTGAAATCTCTGCGCCCATCTTTCCTTGAAATAAAGAGATTGAGAGAGACAAAAGGAAAATTCTGTTTATGTTCCTTCTTATTAGAAAAGTCACATATGACAAAGAAGCACTTTCCACTTTACGATTTTTAGCCAAGTTACCAAAATTTGGACACTACTCAATTGTAATTCAAAGAAAATACATTGAAGTTTCCCCTTTTAACAAGAACCATCGTTTTAAATGTCAACAAGCTGGTGTTTTTTGTGCATGGATGCTTTTCAGCTGAACTGCAGATTCAACTTTTTATAGTACCACCAATCAAAGCAATTGATCTCAATGACTGAGTGTAAGGAGATCAACTCGTTCACTGCTGTGAACGTTTCTAGGAAGTTGCATACAGTGGCCCAGTGTGTGAGAAAAAGATGCAGCTGAAGAGTTGAGCATGAGTGCACACCGACGAAAAGAAGAAAAAGTGAAGACCAAACCCCAGAGGTGGTCTGGTGAGACAGCTGAAGCATCAACAATGAAGCATCAAAAATGACAGTCGTCCAGTGACTTTAGCAGAACATCCAGGTCTAATCATAAAGTCTTAATAGAGGTGAGAAAGAAACCACCTATGCTCATCTGCCATTCTGTTCAGTAATATAAAAGCTTGTAAAAAAAAAAAAAAAAAAAAAAAAAAAAATACAACAAGGTTTTAAGCTTTAAAGCAGCAATAATAAAAGGAAGAACATGGTCTACCAGGTCTCCGAAAAGAAACCCCAAA